>CM046435.1:48213150-48313911 GCA_025506505.1 Flaveria sonorensis
GGGTGAAAGTCTAAATTTGACAAATTGTTTAAAAAATTATATTAAACAGTACTAATCGTTTAAACAGTGTTCAGGTGGAATACTAAGAAAATTACAAGTGTTACTCATGAAATTATCTCATGTGCCTAAACAGTGTTCAAAAGCCAAGTAGGAGCATGATGATTTTCAGAATTTGTACAAGTGTTTAGCGTTTCAGAAATCCTCATGCGCCTAAACAGTTGTCATATCTGAATTTGTGGTTGTGTTGGGCGTTTCATCCATCCTCATGCGCCTGCACAGTAACAGACTTTCAAGAATTGGCGTATCAAGTAAATTACCAAGTGTTGGGTACCAAGTGTTGGCGTTTCAGCTAGACTCATGCGCCTGAACAGTGCAAAAACGTCTAAACAGTGCTTATGCGTCTGGACAGTACTCATGCGCCTAACCTCATGCGCACAAACATGCTCATGCGCCTAAATACTTAGTGTAAAAATCAACTCCATGCACACAAACAGTGCTCATGTGCCTAAAAATTTTACTTAGTATAAATACAACACTTTGTAATTTCAGTCGATTCATTCACTCAAAACCCAAAAAACTCTCTCACCCGACTTTCGATTACCATTGATTCTCAGATTTGGATTGTTTTTGTGTTCAAAACCTACGTCGATAGTGTTCATTTCAGATTTTAAACGTGAGTACATGAACAAAATCATACAAATTTCAAGTTTAAAGTTAATTTTGATTGGGCATTTCTATGCTATACGGGCGTATGAACCCTAGTCATCTGAAATCTGTGAAATTTGTGAATAAAATGGAAATCAGACTAATGAATCAAAACCAAACAAGGAATTTTAGCAAGCAAGTTCAAGTCTGCCATTGCTAAAGCCTTAAGAGAGCAAGAAATGTATAAAGAGAGCCGATTTTCAAATAAAAGAAGAACCAGAAGATCTCTTTGATGTATGAAGACAAAAGATTGAAGATTAAAGAAGACAAAGACAAAAGATTGAAGATAAAGACTGAAGACAGAAGAAATTTGAAGACTGAAGACAATGTCAATCTTAGGGGGAGTATTGTAGAAGCTCTTGAAGATTAACATTTAGTCTTTATTAGTCTTTGTATAGTTTTTCTCTTAGTTTAGGGATTTATTTTGTAAATATATCTTCCTTTTTGTATTGATAGTATAAATAGCATAGATAAGGTATTTGTAGGTAAGCACCTAGAATCCGTAACGAATTGTAAATGTTTTTCTCTCTACACTTGTACTTTCTATGCAATTTATCAATGAAACTATGAATTTTTGATACGTTTTTTAGATTTGATTACTTGTGTTTGTTTTGATTGAATTGTATCATAATATCATCACAGATCGATCTATTTTGATCCTATCAATAACCAAGAAAACACACATTTAAGAACTCCTGGCTCTAAATTCCCTTCTTTCACATGTGCATAGGCAAGAGACCGAAACACCTTTAAGTAACTATATAATCTTTCTTATAAGTTGAACACTTCTCCATGGTGTACACATACCTATAGTAGATAAGAGTAGTCTATTTATTAGATATGTAATAGTGGACATTGCCTTTGCCCAAATCTTTTCGGTAGTCCTGAACTTGATAAAATGCACATTACCTATAGTAATAAGCTTTCATTCATCTTTTCTAATAACCCATTTTGCTAGGGAGTACCAATGATAGTCAAATGCGTTGCGATTCTACTATTCTCACAAAAATTATTAAATTGCTCATTACAAAGCTCAAGACCAATGTTTGTCTTGAGTTTCTCAATTTTCCTCTTAGTTTGGTTCTTAACTAGTACCTTCTATTCATAAAACTGTTCAAATACCTCACGTTTTAGACTAATCATCTATTATGGATAGAAAATACCTTCCTCATCGCAATAAAGCATGCTGTGAAGGCCCATATGGATAAGAAAGAACGTAATCTAACAGACCTCTAGTAGTATGTTGACTTTCTATCAAATTTAACTCTATGTGCTTTCCCCGTTATAAAATGTTCACAGACTTCCAAACTACAATCTTGCAAGTTCTTTATCAGTTGCTACTTTAGCTCCACTAAAGCATGATCACTTATAGCCCCAGCCTTTGGTGGCACAAATCAAAAATACTTTTTATCTTTCCAGTTAAACTAATGACATCCCCAAAAGAATTTCTCCATCTAGTAAACAGATGTTATCCCTTCTTGTTCCTGATATGACCACCATTAAACCCTTTATATCCTTATCCTTTTCCTTATCATTCCTCAACTAACATAGTAACCATTTTACTTAAAGGTTCTATAAAAGAATACATCTTTATTTACAGCAGGGATGTATCTCACATTTTGTAACTCAAATTCTAAACTATTATTTAATTTGAACATAAAAGTTCCATACCTAAGTATATTACATGGTCTATCATCTTCCAGTTTTACAGTGCTTTGATCCTCATATTTCAATTCATTAATAACTCTCTAATGGGTGTCATATGATATAGGAATAGATAATCCATGACCCATTCAAAGTCCATTTCTCTACTAGACACTACAGTACATCTTAACTATCATAACTATCATATTGAGCATTTGGTGAATTATAGCCATAACTTTTAGGTACACAATTCTCTCCCTTTCTTTTCTTCTTTCTAGGAATATTGCCAAAGATGTATTTTTAATTAAAAATACAATATCTTATTTTGAACTTCGACTTAGATCTTGATGTAGATTTTATCCTAGAGCCTCTTTATTTTGTTCTCCCTCTGGCATACAAACCGTCACCAGAATCATCTTTCAAATCTGTTATTCTTTTTAATTATATGGAATTCAAAGGAGCAAGAACTTCAACCATTAACAGTGACTCTCTTCCATACATCAAAGTGTCAACAAAGCATTCACAGGACTAGACCAGGCGAGTTTGACCCAAGTATGTAAAATTAGGTTAAGTTGGGCACCAAATATAAAGTAATGGGTTGAGATGAGTTAAGTTATATTTCTAAGGGGGTCAAGATGGAAAACATTAAATGATTAAAAAAGTCACGGTTAGAATGGGTACTTGTAAAAGTTTAGATGGGTCGAGATGGGCTGTTAGGTACCTCAACCCTCACGAAACCGATCTTATTCATTATTTGTTCGTTCCCAAGCCAACGAGCTAGTATCTAAGCATCTTCTCTGTTCGAACCTTCGCGAGACTTTACAACTATTTTTCGGCGAACCCAACGATATCCAGTTGACCTCTTTGTTACAACCTATTAATTTTTTCTCCACTGATTTTGATTTCTATGTAAAATTAAAATATCATGATATGTAAAGCTATTGACCTAAATGGACCTCTTTCTCAACCTCAAAGCTAAAAAGATCAAATTTTCCCCAATTGATACTGCTAATATTCTCTTCCTTTGTTGTCTAGCAATCAAATAACCACTCGAAGGTAAAAGGGTGTTTTTTCATTTAAATGAAATTGAAGTATGATTGTTGTGTCTGCGTACCCTCCAGCATTTTGCAATTTTGTGTAGCTAACAATGCGTTGAACATTATTGAGTTTCTTAGTCTAAATCTTGAAACTACTACTTGCGTAGTCATTATCTAGTAGATTTTAGTTTAATGATTTTACTAGAAGTTATATGATGTACTTGCTATCTATGATTTGTTTTTTAAAAATGCATATTCATATGCTATGAATATGGTGAGCCTTACGTTGTAACTATACATTTTGTGGGATGTGTTCAAGATGATCAAATAGTTTCATCTTTAAATCGAATTTAGTTAAAATGGGTTCGGGTTAAAATATATCGAATCAAGATGTTTTTGTTTTTGTGATTCTATAATTCGTTATTGCAACCTCTGTAAACCCTTCTGCTAAGATTAATGTAGTTAGTTTATTAAAGTACTATCATTATTAGTTAGCTTTTTTATTTTATGGGTTTAATCTTTATATGAATTTTGATATAGTGAAAGTGTTGTTAAATTATGTTAATTTTTTAGCCTATTATGACACGAACCCATCTTGACCCGTACCTATCTTGACCCAAACCTATTCTGACCTATTTTTTAATCAACCCATTCTAACTTAAAACCATATTAACCCAAACCCATCCTGACCCGTCAACCAACCCTATCCAACCCGTCCATTTTACCCGCTATACATAGGACTAAAGTAAGGAAATAAAGAATATAATGGCTTGATTTTTCATCCCCCAATGTTACTTCTTTATTTTCAAGATCTAGGACAAGTTTAATAAGTTTATCGATATGATCCTCTAACGTCTCACCTGAAGCCATTTGAAGCATATATAGCCGCTTCTTGAGGTATAGTTGATTAGCTCGGGATTTGGTCATATATAAACGTTTTAATTTTAACCAAATTCCAACCGTAGTCATTCTTTTGATACTTCAATTCATAAAGAACCCTTTCACCTAGTTTAGAATAATAACATTATGCCTCTTCTACATTATATCTTTCTTTTCTCTATCAGAAAGATTTACCAACAACTAGCTTCTCCTGCAAGCGCATACACCACACCTTGTTGAACAAGCAGCACGTGTATCTTCAATTTCCATAGCACGAACTCATTCTCGTCATCAAACTTTTCAGCTCAAATCTGGTAGGCACTATAATTAGTAATTCGATCTGATCCAATCTTTGATTGCTGCTCTTCGAATCGAGCCCTTGATTGTGGCTTTGATACCAATTCTTGTAACTTAAACACTAAAGAACTCAAATCCAAAAAGAAGCTGCTTGAAATCTTCATTGATCAAAAGTTTGACAAACACAAAAGAATTACATGCACTTCGGGAGAAGTTGGAAAAGGATTAAGCAAACCCCAATGAATACATCTCTATATAATAATATCCTAATAACCAACTAACCAACTGATTAACAAACCAAAGCATATGTTTAGTTAATACTTCCTTCTAATCACATCTTGACCCCTACACTATTCTTATTTACACTTCAGTACCCACTATTTTGAAAAAAAGAATCAGACAATAATATTATTGACATAGATGAGGAAAGCACAAATACTTCTGCCCTACTAATATAAACAACAAATCACACATTTGTAGGGTTGTTCACGAGCCAAGTCGAACTAATCTAGCTCGACTCGGCTTGGTTTTTAAACGAGCCCAACCGAGCTGGCTCGGTTTGTAAATGAGCTAAGCCGAGCTAGCTTTTTCGAGCCAGATTTAAGTCACAAGTTATTTGAACATCTATATACTCGGTTTTGGCAAGTGAACAGTATATATTATTGGGTTTTGGCTAGAATTTTTATATAAACTAAATATATATATTCTTGTCAATATAAAATGATGAGTAGACTAACCAAAAGCATACACCTCCCATAAATAATTATATATATACATATACATAATTAAAAAATAAATAATTCAAGTCAAATGGAGGCAGCTAGAGTCTAAACGAGCTGAGCTGACGTGGCTTGGTTATTGAAACGATTCAAGCCGAGTTAGCTCGGTTTATAAATGAGCTTTTTTCGAGTGAGCTCCAAGCTTTAAGCTATTATTTGAACAGCACTACACCTTTGGTACAGGAAGGGGGAGTGCCACGCCTCAACAACGCCTCCATAGTAGGAAGGCGCTTCATCAATACCCCAATATTTCATTTTATAATTATCCAAGTTTCTGCCCATATTAGATATTTGACACAAATGTTTTGTGAAACTCTCTTTTATATACCGGAAATACAAGTGTTTTGTTACTTACGAGAACAATCATTTGTGTATAAGAAATCCTTGTCGTACTTATTAGTTCATTTGGTTAATATCTCACTCATGCAAGAGATGTTTAACAATTCTACATCTGTTGCTTCATTGTATCTTGGAAGGCAACCCCCAATGCTCGTAGGACGCAAATCGAATGACCAAAGTGGGTGAAATTGCTTTAGGAAAGAGGGTACTCGCTTTGAAACAATAAGTAGTAGACAACGTGCGAATAGGAACCAGAAAATAAAAGTACTCGCTTTATCGCTACAAAAAGTCATATAGGGGAAGCAATTCGGGTAGCTTTGGTACAATCATTTATGGTGAAACTGGATCTAGAAGAACGTCTAATTCTTCAAGTGGAGGGTGGCTTTAAATAAACTACCAACAAAGGAGGTGTTATAAAAGAGGTATGGTTAGTAATCATGCGGGTTGTATTTGGTATGAGTGAACGAAAGAGATGGCAAACCATTTACCTTTTTATTGTGATTTGGCGAAAGGAGAATGGGAGCAGATATACAATGGTTTGGATGGCTTAACATGACGGAGAAATGGATGCTTTAAAACTCAAAGTCACGTAGATGTTTAACTAAGCTAAACTAGTTTATTGTGCATTTGAAAAGATCGTAATGGTAAATTTTTCAAAGACAAGAATAGTCATCTGACCAAGGTTTTGGACGAGATAAAAGCAAGCATGTTCATGTGGAGCAAAAATCGAGTGATAAAGCTAATAGTTTAGATCGGTCCAATTGGTATACTACCGTCTACTATTTTCTTAATGTCTACTGCTTATTTGTTCTTAACATTGTATTAATGCTAGCCTCTTGCTAGTTATCTTTATAAAATTTACAAAGTATTATGAAGTTTTAAATAAAATCACCTGAAGTTCCAAAAATGATAATCAAAATTAAAACCAACCAACATACATAAATCATCATGTGTCGTATGTAAAAGTCATAGATGTCAACCATACGTTTAATTTTCAAAATTCCATTAATAGGATTAAAATACGGTTGAAATATAAAACAAAAATAATGAAGATTTAGAGTGACAGATGGTTGCCTGGTGGTTCTTCACTTGTAGGTAACAAACTGAAGCTTAATTCACTATTTTGCACCTCAATTGTTGGTTTTGTTTTTTTATTGTTTTTTTTGTTTTGTTTTTATTTTTTTTGGTTTTGTTTTTATTTTTTATTTTGTTTTCCCCAAAGACCGATGCCAATGTCAATGTGGGTAACCATATCAATAATTGATGTTTGCCAAAATGGAAATTCATGTCCTTTGAGACTAATAATTTAGACTTCGAACACAAGGCTTATGTAATTTCGGTTCTAGCAAATCTTTGACTTTTGTTGATTTTCAATCTAAATTTAACAATAATTTATCAAATTTACATCAACGTAAATGAGAACTTCTCGGTTATTATTACTCTGCAATTAAGGAATTGAATATTTAGACACCCCAAAATTATAAATTAATACCCCAAATTTCTATACGTGATACGCGTTGTATAGGGGAGTTGTATAGCCCTATACAGGGCATATAACCCCTCTGACAGCCCCTTGAATTTTTTCTCGTAGTCAGTGTCGAAATTTGTTATACGCGTCGTATAGCCTCATATGTGTTGTATAGGGCTATATGGGGCGTATAACCCTCTGACAGCCCCCCTGCATTTTTCTCGTTTTCAGTATTTTCGATCCTATAAGCCGCGTATGGACCCATACGTGTCGTATAGGGAGATGTCGATTTATCTACATGGGTGTCTCTATATCAGGACCCAATAATTAAATCTCATGTCAAATGAAGGGTGCCATGAGTATTTTAGGGATTTCAGTTGGTAGCTATATTTAGGACTTTAATATCTTACTTGGTGGCTACTCCTTGCCGGAAATAGCACGGTGCTGGACACCATGTTTAAATCGGAGCTGGTGCTTTTGGGTGTAGTGGGTTTCTTGAGTTTTGATGGTAATACTTTTTACTAATGATTGTATCAAGATACTAATATAACATCTCACATTTAATAGAGATTTTTAATATTATTTAATACTTCTATTTAACATCCTGAATCACTAAAACATAAATTAACTAATGAATAATTGATTAATTAAATTTTTTTAACGGCTAAAGGATCACTGACGGGTCACTGGTTCACCCGGTTGTCTCTATTACTCGAGTACGAAACCTAAACCACCCACACAAGAAAACTCACTTTAGATGGAAAATCCCCCGAGAATCAATGGTATTTTTTTTACTTACATATATTTACTTTACTCCTTTTTATTTTTATCCAAAGATGAAATGTGCTTTTGATCGGTTTCATTTCTAATAGATTTATTTTTAATTAATAACTTTCGTTCGTTAGTTTTTCTATAATAATGAAATGTGCGTCCCCATTAGTTTTTTTTATCAAAGTTATATAATTTCACATAGTTGTCTTTAAATCAACTATTTTTCGTATTGTGTGATATAGCGACTTCAGTTACCATTCTATTATTATGACGAAGCAAACCAATTTTAAGTGAACAACATGTAATGACATTTTTTAGGACGATGGACGCTTTAGAATTTTATGTAACACTGATAACCGTTTGCTACGTGTTTTTGTGTCCACTTTAGGGTATTTGGAATCGTGAACTTATCTCCCGCGCAACGCACGAAAGTATAAATCTAGTTAAAATAAAATACTCTCGATAACTAAATAGATGATTTGCTAATTTCTTTTAAAATATACAAAGAGAAGTCATGCGTCAAGTATATGGTGCGAGTACAACTAAATCTCATCAAGGCTAGGTATATGATGTGAGAAACTACTCAATTAGAGGTGGTTAAAAAGCTAGTTAATCAAATCAACCAGAAACTATACCCGAAACCAATATGCATTAATAACTGGTATCCTAAAACCGGTTTCTACCCGATCCAATCAGACAGTTAAAACATGTTAGGTGTATCCGTAGGGCTGTGCAAAAAATATTCGAATTCAAAACTGAATCCAAAATATCAGAAAACTCAGATATCCAACTTTCAAATATCCAAAATTTTCTTAAATTTGGCTCGGAGAGTATTTTTCATAATTTTCGGATATTGGGATATCCAAATTAACAAAACTACATTTTAAAACTATTAAAACAATAAATATTGATTATAAATTTATGATATTTGTGGATATTTCCATAATTTTTATAATAAAATTTGGATATCCAAACTTTTTTTAATAAAAAATATTAAATTGTTATACAAGTTATTAAATGATAAAAATTTTAGAATTCGGATATCCATTCGAATATCCGAATCCAAATCCGAAATTTCGAACATTCGACTTCGGATTGAATATCCAAAATTTCGGATTTGGATATTGAAGTCCATAATTCGAAATTTACGGATATCCGAATATCCAATTTTGAACTACCGTCGAAGGAAAATACACGAGGACGAAGTAAACGCAGGAATGACGTAGTCCACAAATGATGAATTCGTACGCTCATTTACTCTTGAAGCCGAGTATCATACAGAATTAAATGTAGACAATGACCTTACGAAGACAGTTATGTATTATATATATAACTGTATCTTCAATTTTATATGCTATTTTGTAACGTTTCAATGTTTTGTAATTTCAAAGTATAACAATATTAATAAATTTTAAAGTTTATTGAGTTTATAATACATACTTGTGTTAAATTTGAGTATTTAATAACAAAATTATTTAGAATCTAGTTTTTTATCATGTTAATCGGTTCGGCTATTAACCTAATCTTTTAGACATGTTTGTTTATGTGACACATCAAAACCGGTTATTAAACTAACTAATTATTCTAGGAACCCGTATTTTTGTCCAATATTAACCACTTTGGTTAATAAGAAAAACGAAACTAATTATATTTTATTACTTAAAAACCAATTTATGCACCTCTATACTCCATACATCTGGATGTAAACGGACACGACTTTTTGAATCTTCCTTCAAATATGGTCCGACTCGAAACTTTTTATACTTAATGAATGTTGACACCATAGCTCGTTCACATAATTCCTCTAATCGATTGCTTAGGGAAAATATTTTTTTGATGCATGTCCGAACAAATTATATAAGTTATCTCATCAACATCAACCACTCAACCAATATTCATGATACAGTTGTTTAACCCACAAAAGTTCCAAAAACAAGATTTGTCTTTGATCATTGTAATGTTCCTCACTTTAATATTTAAGCATTACATTCCCCGATTCCTAAATAGGATCCACACAAATTCTTGACACATTAGATGACATTTGATAGATTCTCCACTATACCTTATCCTTTTGAATACAACCTTGTGGCCCGTAAACTTCGATCATGGCCTCTACACTAGTTTAATTACTACAGTCCATGCGCCGATTACACTTGTGAAATGCTCATCAACAAGGCAACACTTGTTTTATGAACACACATGGCCACATCAATAAAGTGCCTCCTACTGCCTCAATGATCACCCAAACTAGAAGCACAAAACAGATAACCTCTCCACCCTGATTTCACTTCTTTAACCCATCTAACATATATATTTTTACCTAAATACTTCAGCATTAAATATTATTTACTTAAAATGAAGCATAAAATAAATCTTATCTATGAATCTATATATAAAAATTCTCCACTACTATTCATCTCATTTTTGGGAAATACCCCTTACAAGATAGTGAGAAGTCTTTATGGGTTGAAAATGTGGTGAAAATAAAAATATAATTTAATTTACAAAATTCTTTGTTGTAATCCAATGATGTACTCATGGTTTCTAGCTCCTTGTAGATCCATTTTCTCATTTTAATGAAGAAATATCTTTGTCGTTCCAAAAAAACTATTGATCGTATTTATCAAAGTGCATGTGTTCAAATGATACTAAGGGTGTTAAGAATATGTTTTTCTTTAAAAGTATGTTTAAAGTGTGAGAGTCTGCCGTACTTAAACAATTTCATTTGGTTTGAACTTACAATAGAACTAGTCTTAGTATCACCAGCAAAGTCTATCGGGAAAGGTATATACCCCTTATTTTTAAGATGGTGGATTCAAGCCTCACTCGAGGCATGTGGAGTAAATTTAATTTGAAGTATGTAGAGGTAGACAGATAAGGGCTATTTAACTAAAAATCTAGTATTAATACCCTATTCCCGTGCTAAACGGAGGAGCTAGCCTTGTTTTTGTATCTATGGTTGTAAATCACGGTTGTATATTTGGGTAAAAGGTAAGGCTTGCATACATCTCGTCCTCACTCGAGTCTGCTATATGTTGATTAGTTGTCTCTTGAACATTGTGCTATCTTCTTATTACGTGCTTTGGTTCTATTGTCTTTGCTGGAATTGAGGGTCTCACTGGAACCAACACATCTTTTCTTTGGGTAAAAGGTAAGGCTTGCATACATCTCGTCCTCCCCTAAACCCAATCAATAGTTTTGTTATGGATAAGATTTACTGGGTTTGTTATAGCTATGTTAAAATTTATAAATGGCGGTAATCAATTAATGTAATCGGTCATGTAACGAGTGACGTGAACCTCATATAAATTAAAGGAAAAGAAAAAAACTAAAATTAAGGGGGGAGGAGTGTTCACAGTAGAGGTGTACAAATCGGTTTTTTTCCCAAATCTGTTCGGGTTCAAAACCGAATCGTTTTTTTTGTCATGGGGTCAAATCGGTTTAGCTCACTGAATACTCGAACCTGTTAAACCGATTTGGACTGGTTTGAAACTGGTTTTTTTAAATAAACCAGTTTTTTACTGGTTTAGTTGGTTTTTAATTTTTTAACCGGTTTTGAGTGTGGGGCTACTAAACCGGCGGTTCGGATCGGGTTGGAAACCGGTTTGGCTCAAATCGGTTCGGTTTTTCTTCTGAACCGATTTTTTTATACACCTCTAGTTCTCAAGCTCAAAAACAGGTTACTTGTTGAACGTAGCCGTGCTCAAAAATCCCTCCACCTCCAACTTGTTAATAAACCTCAAAGTAATTGTATCATGCTTAAGAAAAAAAAAACACTACTTTAGTAGCCTGTGACAAGCCCTGGTTGACCCGCTGTGAAACCACCTAATTTCTTTTAAACGGAGTCAAATAACCTAATCACAGGAATTTACTTGGTGATAATTTTTGTTATATAGTATAAAATATAATATAATATTATTGAGATATAGTAGTTCACCATATACACTCATTCCCCAAAAAAAAGCTATGGGGCCGGCCAGCGAATTTGTGGGTTGGCACGACCACATTTTATAAATTAAAAGACGAAAACAGGACGTGACACACACGAAACCCATTTTATCTGACAAAAGCTCATAACTTCACTGCTCACTCTCCCCTTTTACAATTTATTATCATTTCCCCAATTCTCTTCTTCCACTTGCCCCCAAATCTCCACCCATTCCATTACATTTCCTCAAAGATTCATCTTAAAATGAACTCTTCATCACCAATTCTCATGGGTTTCTTCTAAAATCCCCTCAAAAATCCCACAAGAATGAAGGATTTCCCTTCTTGTTTCGGTGAAAACGGAGTTCAAGTTGCAGATGCATCTTGCATCAGTGCAGCAGCAGCAGCAACTGTAGGTAAAGCTAAATCCTCTCAAAATTTGGTCACTTGTGTCTACCAGAGCAAATTAGTGGGTAAATCTCGTTTGTTTATCGTCACTTGGAGCAAGAATCTTGTGGGTCATTGCTTTACTGTCGAAATTGAAGATCTGTCGCACAAATGTCTGTCCAGAGTTGATGTTAAGCCTTCAATTTTCACCAAACTAAAAGGGTCAAAGTCAATTGAACTTGATTTCGTCAAAATTGAGGTCTATTGGGACCTCACGGATGCTAAATTCGGGTCAAGCCCCGAACCCGTTGAGGGTTTCTACGTGGGTCTTGTTTGCAAAGAGGAAATTGTTCTGTTAATTGGGGATCTGAGGAAAGAAATCTTCAAGAAAACCAAATGTTTGACCAATTCATTGCGTTTGATGAAAAGGGAGCATCTTTTTGGGAAGAATGTGTATGCTACCAAAGTTCAGTTCAAAGATAATGGTCAGATCCATGATCTTAGGATTGAGTGTGATACGTTTGGGCTCGATGACCCGCGGCTCGTTATTCAAATGGATTCGAAGATGGTGATGCAAGTGAAGCATTTGGTGTGGAAGTTTAGAGGGAATTGCACCATTTCAGTTGATGGGATCCCTGTGGAAGTGTACTGGGATGTGCATAATTGGTTGTTTGGATCGACAACCGGAAGTGCAGTGTTCATGTTTCGAACTTGTTCGGGTATTGAGCGAAGTGGCTCTTTCACTGCTGATCGGTCTATGGGTCAGTGGCCTTGTTCACAGAGTTCAAGTTTTTGTTTAACACTCTATGCTTGGAAGAACGAATGAATAGTTTGGAAAACTGATTTGTTTCAATATTTGTTTATGGATTTTGTATTAGGTTTATACACCAAGATCATATTTGAACTTTACAATCTTGAATTTGATTCTATATACTTATAATCTTCAATGTTACATGTTTATATGTGATTCTTTCATGATGTTTCCCCTTTTCCTTGTATGATGTGTTGATTTATATGGACTTTGACCTCTCGCAACGACGAGCATTCTGAACCACCTCCGTGCAGCACCACTTCAATCGATAACATAGGTAAACCTATGAATCAATGCTTCATACATGTACGACCAGTACATCCTTGGCAAAATCATAATTAGGGAGATCTAACTCATCATCATACTCCTCATTGCATCAACAAAAGGGTTGTTGCAACTGCTCAAATCAAAATCCTAATACCACCTATCGACTTGCGTTTGTGAGGGTGGCATTCGCGCATGCCACTAGATAGCTAGCTGGGGCACATATCGGTTCTTTTTTTGATAATTTTAAATTCTTGAATGAAGTTAAAGGGCGTTTTAGTTGTTCAAAACCACCAACAGCAAGACAAAATCATCAATTGGATATCAAAAGCTATCGATGTGTTCTAAGACCATGTGTTACCACATCACCTGTTGGTAAATAAGAGATTGAAACAAGAGATGAAGATAAGTATCGATGAAAGAAGAAAACTAATATGTTTTACTAATGAAACTTCAATAACAACAATGAACTTTTGTTATATGACCGAGGACAACAGGTACAACATTCATGGACATACATACATTCAAATGATGGGTACAATAGGGGTATTTATACTCTTGCTTTTGACAGTTAAATAACTTACTCTAACTACTAAGCTATAATAATAACACTTCTAACCTTATTCTCAATAAACATACCAATGATTTCTAATTGAGTATACGAACGTGTATACTCGATTAATTGTATTAATAATATGATTTAAGTGCATAAACGGATTTGGTTTTGATGGGGTTCGGTTTCGTGTCCAAAGGCTATCATAACCGCATTTAAAATCAAATTAACAAACGTCTTTGTGTTCGAAACGGGTTCGCGAAGTGTTTAGGAGCGATTTGGGGTTTAAAAGTTAAATTTTGGGGTGGTTTTGGGGCTCACCGGCGCCGTGCCGGAGCTTCGCCGGCCGACAGCCGGAAAATCGGAAAGAGAGAGAGAAGTGGGAATGGGGGAAATGGGTTTTTTATTTAAAAAAAAAATTTACACTTTGGTCCTTGAGTTTTAAGAGTTTACCATTTCAAGTTAAATTTTTTTTTTTTAAATTTAATTTATATATTATAACTTTAAACCCTTAAACATTATAAATCAATTTAATGATAAACCAATTTATAAATACCAATTTTATAAACTTATAGTTCGATTATTTGTTTTAGTTGGATACCTAAGATCACATTTTAACAATAGAATTTTATGAGTAACGATAGATAACGATTAACTAACGGACACACGGAATGTCACAGTCTCCCAAACTTTAAGAAAATTTCGTTCCGAAATTAAGGATAACATTAAACAAACAAATGAGAATATTTATTCTTCATGTAATCCTCGCGTTCCCAAGTAAACTTGGGTCCAATTTATTTTCCCAACGAACTTTGACGATCGGTGTGGTAGTGGTTCTGGTCTTCTTCATTGATCGATCCATGATCTCGACAGGATTCTCAACAAAATGCAAAGAATCTTCTATCTGAATATCATCCAAAGGGACATGCAGACTTTCGTTGGCAAAACATTTTCTCAGATTTGAGACATGAAAAACGGGATGAACCCGCTAAGTTCAAAGGGTAGTTCCAGCTTATAAGCCACCTTTCCAACTCTTTTCAGAATCTTGAAAGGTCCTACAAACCGTGGAGCTAATTTACCCTTCTTCCCAAAGCGAACAACTCCCTTCCATGGTGAGACTTTAAGAAGAACCATATCATCGACCTGGAATTCTAATGGCTTGCGTCTTTTATCCGCGTAACTCTTTTGTCGACTTCTAGCCACCTCAAGGTTATTATGGATTCTAGAAGATTTATCGGTCGTTTCTTGAATAAGTTCAGGACCGCTAATGAAATTTTCACCGATGTCCGTCTAACAAATCGGGAAACGGCATTTACGACCATAAAGTGTTTCGAAGGGTGTCATCTTGATGCTTGAGTGATAACTGTTATTGTAAGAAAATTCTGCTAATAGTAAATGCGTATCCCAGTCTCCACCAAAATCAAGTACACAAAGACGTAGCAAATCCTTAAGAGTCTGAATAGTTCGCTCAGTTTGACCGTCCGTTTGAGGATGGTAAGCTATGCTTAAATCCAGCTGGGTACCCAAGAGTTCTTGCATTGACGACCAAAAGTGCGAAGTGAAATGAGCATCTCGATCGGATATGATGTGCAAAGGTACACCGTGACGACTCATAATCTCATAAATGTAAATACGAGCCAACTTTGAAGTTTTGTAAGAGTCACGTATGGGTATGAAATGCACTGTTTTGGTCAGACGGTCGACGATCACCCATATACTATCATGACCATGAGGAGTACGGGGTAACTTAGTTATGAAATCCATGGATATGTATTACCACTTCCACATAAGGATCTCAGGTTGCTCAAGTAATCCACTGGGACGTTGGTGCTCTACTTTGACCTTTGCACACATAAGACATTTGGCTACGTAAGAAGCGATGTCTTTCTTCATCCCTGGCCACCAGTATTGCCCACGCAGGTCCATATACATCTTATCGAACCCAGGGTGAATGGAATAACGAGTTTGATGAGTTTTGCTCATGATGAAGGTACGAAGATTATCACGATTGGGAATCCAGAGTCGATTTAAGAAATACAACATACCATTCGGTTTCCTTTCAAGCTGTGACCGAATACTATACGCCAACTCTTCATCCACTTTTCCTTCAGCTAGAGCAGTTTGCTGAGCTTCACGGATACTATACTCAAGGTCGCTATCAATCCTTATATTCTGAAGCATAACAGTAGTCTCATTGACATCTATGTGAATCTCCGTGTCAAATTATCCCAGGGTGTCAAACCATTGTTGTCGATCTCGAATTTCCTGGAATAAGACAGTCTTATTATGGACTTTGCGACTTAACGCACCAGCTACGACATTCGCCTTTCCCGGATGATAACGGATGTTGCAGTCATAGTCACTAATCAGCTCGCCCCAACGACGTTGCCTCATATTGAGATCCTGTTGACTGAAAACGTGTTGAAGGCTTTGGTGATCAGTGTAGACTATACATTGTGTCCCATAAAAGTAATGCCTCCAAATTTTTAAGGCAAAAACCATCGCATCAAGTTCAAGATCATGGGTCGTGTAATTCACTTCATGCACCTTCAATCGCCTCGAAGCATAAGCTATGACCTTTCCTTGTTGCATGAGAACACAACCAAGGCCGTGACTAGATGCATCGCAATATATAGTGAAGTCATCATTCCCATCAGAAAGGGTGAGAATAGGAGCATTACACAACTTGTGTTTGAGAGTCTCGAAGGCCTCTTCTTGCTCAGGCCCCTACTTGAATGGTTTATTCTTTTGGGTTAGGGACGTAAACAGTTTCGCAATCCTTGAGGAATTTGCAATAAAACGCTGGTAGTAACCCGCTAGTCCAAGGAAAGAACGAACTTCAGTTGGGGTTTTGGGGACACTCCAATTTTCCACAGCTTCCACTTTAGCAGGATCAACATGAATTCCTTGGCTATTCACCACATGACCTAAAAATTGGACTTCCTCAAGCCAAAATTCGCACTTAGAAAACTTGTCACAAGTGAAGCTCATGATCGGTTTTAGTCCTTGAATAAATAAGAATATCATCGATGAACACAATCACGAATTTGTCTAGGTTGGGCTTGCATACCCGGTTTATAAGGTCCATAAAGATGGCAGGAGCATTAGTCCAACCAAAGGGCATAACCATAAACTCATAGTGCCCATATCGAGTGCGAAACGCGGTTTTCGAAATATCATTATCATGGACTCGTAGTTGGTGATAACTAAACGTAGATCGATTTTTAGAATTGAGTGGCTCCTTGAAGTTGATCGAAGAGATCATCGATTCGAGGAAGAGGATATCGGTTCTTGATGGTGAGTTTGTTAAGCTCCCGGTAATCGATGCACATACGAAACGAACCATCTTTCTTCTTTACGAATAACTCAGGTGCACCCATGGCGAAGACCTAGGATGGATAAAACCCTTATTAGACAGTTCTTGAAATTGACTGGATAATTCTTGCATCTCCGATGGTGCAAGATGATAAGGCGACTTAGCCACAAGATTCGCACTAGGAATCAAGTCAATCTTAAACTCAACTTCACGAACAGGAGGTAGACTTCTAAGATCATCGCAAAATACTTCCAGGAAATCTCGTACAATAGGAATATCCTTAAGCTCCTTCCCTTTGACTTTCGTGTTGACTACATAGGCCAAAAAGGCTATGTAATTCTTACTTAAGAACTTTTGAGACTTAGTACATGACATAAGTTTGAGTCCTTTGGATGATTTCTCACCGAAGACTTTCAAAGTATCACCCGAAGGTAATGGAATCCGAATGCATTTCTCGAAGCAGATAATTTCCGTATAGTGTTTGGCTAACCAATCCATGCCGATGATGATGTCGAAACTCTTGAGTTTCATGGGGATAAGATCAATAGGAAACTCATGCTCGTTAAGACTCAAGACTCAACCGCGAATGATGACGTTAATAATGATGGATTTTCCATCGGCGACTTCAACCGTAAATGACTTTTCTAGCTTAGTACGCGACTTAGCAAGTATGGGTTCAAATTCTAAGGAGACAAAACTCTTATCGGCTTCCGAATCAAACAAGACAGAGGCATATCAATTATTAACAAGAAACATACCGGTTCAGATATAGGACTTTTATCGGTACCGGAAAGCAAATGAAACTTTGATCATAAAGATTACGAATATAAATGACATACCGTTCACCACGTCATTATTTGCCTGTACTTGATTTGCGTTACTGTTAAAAGCATGGCCTCGAGCTTGTGGAACATTACCCACGAGACGGGGGCATTATGGGCGAAAATGGCCTGTATCCCCATAGTTGTAACAAGCTCTCTTGGCAACTAGAGTAGCATTGTTTGGTGCATGGTGACATGTAGCAACCAAATGACCATATTTCCTATAAAGTGAGCAGATACGATATGTATTATTCTTTGCATGATGATATTTGCAAATGTTACACATCGGATGTGGTCTAGTGTAAGCTCTAGCAACAGGAGCTTGTGTAGCAGGAGCAACTTGCCTCTGGGGTACCTTGGGTGTTGCCACAACAAAATTTCGGTCCGTGTATATTTACACTTCTTGCCCTTGGACGAAGGTTCATCCTTAGCTTCCTTACCTGTTTCAGGGACCACCTTTTCAGTCTTTTTAGCACCCTTTACAGTCAAGGTGTCAGCTTTGATGTGATTTTCAGTGAGCTGAGCAGTGATGGTGATTTCTTCTTCCAGAGTCATGGGCCTGCTTCCCTCTACAGCATCCTGAATTTGAGGTGGTACCCCTTTGATAAACTTCTCAATGTTACGAGGTACGGTATCCACCATGTGTGGCAAGATAATACTCAGTTCATGATGCCTGGTAGAGTAAGTCAAATGATTCCCACTATCTTGTTTAAGGTTCCAGAATTCCTACTTAAGCTTTTGTAGTTCACTCCTCGGGCAATCCTTTTGAATCATAATGTTCTTAAACTCCTCCCACGGTAGTGCCAATGTAACCTTAGCACCCCGGTTCCTCTTCTTACTGTTCCACCATGTAAGCGCCCTTTGTTGGAGGATAGTCGTGTCATAATGAACCTTGAGTGCTTCTGGACACTCACTGTTGATGAAGGTATTCTCCATGCTCTCGAACCACTCGAGAAGTCCAGCGGCTCCCTCCTTTCCACTAAAACTAGTTGGCTTACAAGAGTTGAAGTGTTTGAATGTGCAGGTTTGGTTATTCCCTCCTTGATTACCGCTGTTTTCTCCTTGACCATTGTTGCCATTACCACCATTACCACCATTATTCCCATTTGCATTATTACTGGCATTGGCCATTAGGGTGCTACTCAATCAGCGACCATTGTAGGAAGGACAACAACCATTTGCCAGGCGATCATAGCGGCGATTTTACGGTCGGAGCTACCACGCTTTCCATGATGTCGAGACATTCTGAATACAAGAATAGGTTAGATATAGGAATTTTGAAGTAAATCTAGTTTAATAAAACAATAATTTTATAAAACACATACGGGATGGTTCCATTTGGTAACTGTAGGAACCTCTGAAGTTAAGAGGTTGATGCAACCAAAGGATAACAAAACAACAAAGTCTTCCAACATGCACTTCGGAACAAAGGTGAACTAGCTTCAAAAGTTTTACACACTCAAGAAAAATGCTAAGTGTAAAATCTTCGAAGCCAAAGTTCAGAAAAAACTGCTACGGAAGCTTTACACTTAACTAAGAAAATACTCTAAGTGTAAAGTCTTCCGAAGCCAAAGACTCAACTCTTCTGAAGGTAAAAGATGAAGTCTTCCGAAGCTGTTTAAAGACAAGACTGATTTCTTCTAAAGGGAGAGAAAAGATACCTTTTCCATCAACTTTATCATGAAGCAACCTACTTTTCGCTACATGCTCTGGTAGTTCACCTGCTATCACTAGTTGGTGAAACTTCCATACTTTATGATAAAGTAGATAAGGTCTTCGCCTGCAAGTTTCTGTTTTTGTTCCTTCTTGGCTTTTTGTAATAGGAAAGTCAGTGAGCTATGGCATGTCATAGTCACTAGTCAAAAGGCAATCTGCCTTTTGACTTTAGGCTGATCTTGTTGTCTAGATTAGTCACTTCTAACTGTCTTTTTGCATATTGACGGTTGTAGGAGGTAGTATAAGTAGTCTCCGGTTCTTGTATTCGAAAATACTTATACAACACTTGTAATAGAACTAGAGAAGCAATATAAAACTTCCTTGAAAACTTTATCTTGTGCTCTTGTTCTTATTTTACCTGTGTTTATCTTGTATCTTCAGTAAAGGTTCACAGTTCCCTATTTGAATTGTTAAGTGATCTTAAGATCCTACTGAGTGTGTTAACTAAGTGTAAGCTTAAGCACCCTTTAACGGTCCTGCATTTGGTATCAGAGCATTCTAGGTTCTTGATTATAAGATCTCACCATCTTAAAATCCTCTTAGTTACACACATCACTTAACTCTTCAAATGGCAGCTATCTCCAAAGCTGATATGGAAACTGGAACTATGACAAAGTCCCCACTGATCACTCCTGAGGATTTTGACACTTGGTGTCAAAGAATGGAAGGCTTTATCAAGTTTCAAGATTCCAGGATGTAGGAGTCTGTTTTCAATGGACCTCATGTACCATGCACCTTCAGCTGCTGCTGGTGGTGGCATGATACCAAAGAGAGGGCTGACTTTTCTGATGAAGACTGGAAAAGAATTGACATTGATCAGAAAGCCATGACAGCCCTCCAAACTACTCTTCCAAACTCCATCTACAGAGGTTTCAAGAAGTGCAAGACTGCTAAACAGCTATGGGATGCACTGAAACTGATGTATGAGGGTTCAAATAAAGCCAAGGAGAACAAGAAGGATCTCCTGAAGTAGTAGTTTGAAAAATCACCTTCAAGACAGGTGAAACCATGACTCAACAATACTTCAGGTATGTTGAGATTGTGGATACTCTGGCTGATGTTGGGGTAACTATTGAGAACAGGGATATTGTTAGGAAGTTCATGTCCTCTTTTCCAAGACAATGGACACACTACTGTGTGGTCATTAAAAGGACTAAAAACCTCAAGACCCTTACTCTCACTGAGTTGTATGGGATACTCAGTGGTTACCAGATGGAGATAATATGCAAAATTCATCTGGTAACTCCAACACTCACCAGAGTTTAGCCCTTCATCTGGTTGAAAGGGATAGCAGAGAACCACAGTATCATCTCATCTGCTACCCTAAACCTCATAAAAAGGTCCTTTCATCACCTTCCCAGAGACACCCAGAGAGAGCTACATCCAAGGAAGTCACTTCCAAGAGACAAGTTCTTCTCAAGCTTTTGTCTCCCTGATGAAAGTTCAGGCAACTTTCTTTTCACTCTTGAAGACCTGGACTGTATCCATCCAGATGATCTGGAGTACATGGAGATAGTCCAGAAAATGGCTCTTCTCACTCACAGAGCCCAGAAGTTCTATAAGAGGTCTGAGAGAAGGTTTCCTAGCAATGCTGCCAGTGGCAAGTTTGGGCTGGACAAGAGCAAAGTCAAGTGTTACAACTGTAACCAGATGGGACATTTTGCTAGAGAATGCAAGGCACCTAAGTAAATGGTGGCCAAGCTTCATCCAGGCCAAACTACACTGAAGGAGGGAACCAGAATGAGAAGCCAAGACAGCAAGCTGCAGTTGCTGTTGAAGAAGGAGGCTTTGACTGGAGCTTTCAAGTTGAAAAAGCATCTCCAAACCAAGCACTCATGGCTAATCATGATGAAGCCAAGGTACTTGAACATCTTTGCTCTCCTGAATGTATTACTAAAGTAAATAGATACAGGTCCTACAACTTGGAAATGAGATCTGACATTAAGTCTTTAAATATTTTAAAAGCTGATTTTAAAAGAGCTGAAAATGACTATAAGCTTAAGATAAAAGATCTAGAGAAAACAGAATCAACTCTTAAACATGAGCAAACAAACTACAGGACTCAAATTAAGGATCTCATTACCAAGTTGACTGAATTCCAGGCTGAGCTTGTGATCAGCAAAGCCAGGGCAGAAAAATGTGTTTTGAAGAAGAGACCTTCAAGAACATGATATCCTCATCTCTGCATGCAAAAGTGTGTTATCAGAATAAGCAGGGACTGGGATCTAGTGAGATAGCTCGTCCACATACTCTACTGTCAGTTAGATCTCCTAGGTGTGGAACTAGTCAAGATGACCTGCCATCCATAGACCCCAGTGATAAAGAGGGTGAAAAGGAGAAGGTGAGGGATGACAATGAGATGAGTAAAGAGAGTCAATGCAAAAAGGGTCACCATGATCCTAAAGAGGAAAAAGAAGTTGGTTTGAGCAAAACCAAGAGAAGAACTTGATCAGAAGAGCAAAGAGAAGATCCAGAAAAGCTCAAGAGATCAAGACCACCTTTGATCCTAAACAGAAACAAGCATTTATCTCTGCAGGGTTCAAGGTGATGAAATCTGAAGATCCTGTCAAGAATTCTAGTACCAAGAGTTCTAGTTCAGTTTCAACTCACTCCAGCAACAACAAGAAGACTGATCAGCTGTGTGTCACTGCTACACAGCCTGAACCATCCACTTCAAAGAGCAAGTTTCACCCTAAGAAGCCTGCTGCATCATCTGAAAAGGTGGAGAAAGAAAAGGAAAGTGTTCAAGCTCAGTCTTCTTTGGGAAAGAAGACTCTCAGAAGGAAAGAATTAGATTGTGTTATGTGTGGTAGTACTTCACATCTGGCTAAGGATTGTCAATACAATCCCAAGAGTACTATCCACATGATCAAGAAGAAAACTTCTAAGAAGAAGAAGAAACAAACAGCTTTGGAAGGAAAATCTCTTTCCTTCTGAAGCTCCAAAATGAAGAAAAGGAAAGTAGGAAATTGCCTTCGAAAGAAAAGTTGGTCTCGAAAGAAAGGAATGCTTCCGAAGTACTGAAGCTTGCTGCAGTGAAAGCAAGATCTTCCGAAGGATCCATCTCCAAAGCTTCCGAAGCTACAAAAGATTCCGAAGTATTGAAGGTCAAGCCCAATCTTCCAAAGGTGGTGTGCAAGATAAAGGAAGACTTTAAGACTGAATGCTCCACTTCAGCAACAACAAATGATCCTCAAAGCCTAAACATAGGATCACTTACTGTTTCATTTCCTTCATCTGAATTTTATAAGCCCAAGACCAATAAGGCTTGGGTTTCCAAATGTAACTAAATCATCTATTTTGTGCAGGGACAGCCAAAGGCAAACAGAAATGTGTGGATCATTGATAGTGGCTGCTCCAGGCACATGATAGGCAATGAGTCCCTACTTCAAAACTTTGAAAGAATTGATGGAGGACCAGTTGCTTTTAGAGGAGATGCAAGAGGTTACATCACTGGCAGGGGCATGGTCTCAAATGGTAAGCTCAGCATTGAGAAGGTAAACTTTGTCAAGGAGCTTGGATATAATCTTTTAAGTGTGTCCCAATTTTGTGACCAAAAACATCACATGCTCTTTACTGAGCATGAGTGCATTGTTCTCAAGCCTGGGGTTGACATTCTCAAGAGCATATTTTGCTCAGAGCCCCCAGGAAAGGGAACATGTACAAGATGGATGCAGGACCATTAAAGGGTACTTAAGCTTGCACTTAGTTAACACACTTAGGAGGATCTTAAGATCACTTAACAATTCAAATAGGGAACTGTGAACCTTTACTAAAGATACAAGATAAACACAAGTAAAACAAGAACAAGAGCACAAGATAAAGTTTTCAAGGATGTTGTATATTGCTTCTCTAGTTCTATTACAAGTGTTGTACAAGTATATTTTGAATACAAGAACTGGGGACTACTTATACTACATCCTATAACCGTCAATATGCAAAAAGACAGTTGGAAGTGACTACTCTAGACAACAAGATCAGCCTAAAGTCTAAAGGCAGATTGCTTTTGACTAGTGACTATGACAAGCCATAGCTCACTGACTTTCCTATTACGAAAAGCCAAGAAGAAACAAAAACAAAAACTTGCAGGCGAAGACCTTATCTACTTTATCATAAAGTATGGAGTTTCACCAACTAGTGATAGGAGGTGAACTACTAGAGCATGCAGCGGAAAGTAGGTTGCTTTATTATAAAGTTGATGAAAAAGGTATCTTTTCTCTCTCTTCTGAAGAAAATTAGTCTTGTCTTTAAACAGTTTCGGAAGACTTCATCTTTTACCTTCGGAAGACTTTACACTTAGAATATTTTCCAAGTTCAGTGTAAAGCTTCTGCAGTAGTTTCTTCTGAACTTTGGCTTCGGAAGATTTTACACTTAGCATTTTTCTTGAGTGTGTAAAACTTCCGAAGCTAGTTCACCTTTGTTCCGAAGTGCATTTGGAAGACTTGGTTGTTTTGGTATCTTTTGGTTGCATCAGCCTCTTAACTTCAGAGGTTCCTACAAACTCCCCCTAGGCTGATGCTACCAAAACAGAGAGGTTCTTCAGACTGGGATAGTCCACATGAGGATCTTTAGAATTCCTTTCTTCATCAGTAGATCTGGATTCTTCAGACTCATGAAGTACCTTCTCATGTCATAAAGATCATGCAGAGGGAGTTCAAGCATGTCACTTGTGAAGTAGACATGTTGTTCTCCCTGATCTCTAGTGACATATCATCTGTCTGGATCTTCAGCAAAAGTCCAGGACAGAATTTGTCTTCCAACAGAGAGAGGCTCTACTATGATAGGAGTTGGTTGAGAGTCCTCTTCATGCACTTCCTCAGATGTTCTGACTCATCCTGAGGTTGGGAGGAGGATGCCTTTCTTCTTTTCTTCTTTGAAGATGATCTTTTTTTGGCCATCTTCTTTTTCCTCCCTGATGATTTTAACTGAGAGGGTTGGTCTTCAGTACCAGGTTCTTCAGTGGATTCCCTCTCAGTTGGGATCTCCTCTCTCCTAATTTCAAAAAGAGAGGGATGAGAACCCTGTGGGTTAGAAGATGAAGTTGGCTGTTGTGCAGCTTCAGGTGCAGGTGGTGTTGTCTCTGTAGGTTCCACCTTTACCTCAACTTCAGGTTGAGCTTGACTTGATGATGAATGAAGGTCCACAAGCTCTCCCTTTTTATCTTCTGCTTGATCACCCTTATGTGCTCATCCATTGTGGATAGAGACATGGGACCAAGCCTCTTTCCGGAGAACCCATACAGCTTCAAGAAGCTCATCATCCTCTGCCTATCTGCAGACGTTTTCTGACTTTTCTGGATGATGGCTCTTGATTTTGCAGCTTCTTCCCTTTGCCTCTTCTTTGCGTCTTGCCTTTCTTTCTTGGCTTGCTCTTCCAGCTGCTTATTGTATTCAAATAATATATAATCATAAGGCAAGGGAAGGAGTGCAGGTGCCTGATAGAGACCTGTGGCACTCAGGTAGTTGATCATTTTTAATCTTTCTTCTTCATCAACTACCTGAGGTTGTTCAGCAGCCACAGTCTCTGACTCAGGACTTTCTTGAACTGGGGAGAGGACAGGAATGTTCTTGTAAAGCCTTTTTCTCCTCATTTCTTCCTTGTGTTTGAGGGTCAAGTCTGCATCCTCTGCTTCCTTCCTCTCCTTTGACAATTCAATGTCAGCCAGTTCATTTAACTCCTCTAAGGGGAGAGAGATGAGTTCATCTATGTTGTAGTTCCTGGTCCCCAGATAGTTGAGCCTGGCTGCCCTTAATTCATCTTCTTGAGTGTTTGGTACAGGGGCAGCCAGAATTGCAGCTTGCATGAATCCTGGGGAACCACTTGAACTCTCTCCCCTCAGCTTCCTCTTCCTCTCTCTCTTTTCTTCTTCAATCTCTTCAGGAGTCATCTTCCTTTTGCCTTTGTCAATTGCAGATCTTGATGACTCAGTCTGAGGAGAGCTTTGGCCTTCATTGCTTGATTCAGCAGTCAAGCTCTGGCCAGAGAGAGGTTGTGAAGCACCATCACCAGCTGGTGCCTCACTGAGGGTATGGGGTGCTGGAGGAGATCTTGTCTCAAGGTTCACAGTCTCAGCCTCTGGGCCTTCAGTCAAGGCTTTCCCTTCGAAGCTAATCTTGGGGTCTACCTCAACATCCAGTTGACCAAAGGCTTCAACTGCTAGCCTCTGTCTATATGATGCAGTTCTCCTTTTGAATTCTGCCAGCACCCAGTCTTGAATTTGATTGGCTAATCTGACAGCTTGTCTGTTATTGCTTGGGTTGACAAGTGCCAGATCTACCAAGTTTATACTCTCATAGAAACTCAGGGTGGAGATGTTGAGAATTTCTTGTTGACCCTGAGCTCTAGAGATCACAAGAGCTTTCCTATCACTGTCATACCCCCAACCCAGATTGGGTTCTCAGATGGGGCAGACATTGCTCTTGGTACTCCCTCCTCAAACAGTTGTTGAATGAGCAGTTCCAGATCACTGTCTAGAGGAGGTTGCTGAGCATGGACAACTGCAAGATAGGATGGTGAGTCCTGTATGTCCATACTTGAGGAAGAACTCCCAGGTTCTGTGGCTGTCAGAACTTCCTCCCCTTTTTGGTAGCATCACCCTCATGCATAGGTGAGCTGGGGAAGTGATCCATAACATCCACAGGTTCTTGTGGACCTGGATGAGTTTGTCCTATGGGTCTCTCAGCTAACTGGCCCTTGAGATCGGTGATCTCAAGTTGCTGGTCATGGACCCTCCTTTGCAAGATAGTCACCTGTGATTCAAGGTGAGCTATCTGTGAAACCAGTTGGGTGCAGATGTCTTCGAGTTGGTGCACCCTGAGTTTCAGACTCCCCTCATCTTCAGTTGAAGAATCATTGGGGGATGAAGGAGGTGAACCGAGGTCTGCTCCCTCACCACCAGCATGGGGTTCTTGGCTGCTGGATTTCCCTGCCCAATGACAGTGTCAAGAGGCTGGGTTGCCGTGGTTGAGGTCTTAAAGATGTAATCACTGGCAACAGTGAGAGCCTCTTCCACATGGATCTCCTGGACAATCACAGGAAGATCCACCTCAGTTTGGGGTGTCTGATGTGGGCTAGACAGGGTGAAGCAGGAGTACTCATCTCCCTTGAGTGTGGGTAGAGAGGGGAGAGTCATGATACTCACTGAAACCCAAATCTTCATCAGAGTAGAAGTCAAGGCTGGGTATGGGGCGGTTGAGATCAAGAGGCTGGGGATGGTAGCTTTCCCCTGAAGGTTGATCACTAGAGTGTTGAGACTCAGAGTGATGGCTTAAGGCTGTTTGTGGAGTTGTGAGCTCATCAGGCTGAGCATGAGGAACCTCAGCACTGATTGTTTGAAAGATGGGAGTGGTCTGCTCCTCAGGGAAGTGGGAGCTCGAGATTCCACTTCCTCCTGTATGGGTTGTGATATGGGGGCCTGCACATGCTCAGTAGCAAGTGCAGGGTTCGCTTGGATTTTCTTTGGTAGGTGATTTTGATAGTAGGTTGTATTTGAGGTGGGTGAGAAGTAGAGGGTGTTGGTTCATCACTAGCTGGGGCTGCTAGGATGTCACCCTGAGCAATGAGCTCAAACATTTTTGGGACAAGAGCTGTTTCTACCCCTGAGAACCCAACAATTGGCTTTTTCAATATCTTGAAAATGCTGGGCCTCATATGTGCAAGTTTAAGAACATTACCTGTTCCCCTCAACTGTGGTCCCAATTCATAGTTGAGAATGTGTTCAACATACCGGGGGAGCATGTAATATTCTAAGGAATCCAAATTCGCTAGTAAATTTGTAAATACAAACTGAGAGTACCTGAATTTGACCCCATGGACAATGAAGGAGAGGTCTTCTGGAATCTGGTCCCATCCTCCATGTTTGTTGGATAAGCTATGTATGACGACACGGAGGAGGTATTTCCATTGGAATGAGACCTTCCCCTTCCTGAAGGTCTTGACTGAAAAGTCACCTTCGTAGCCCATCTGCGCAAAGGATTGGTTGACAGCAGCTTTTGGAAAGGACAGCTCACCTGCTTCATCATCCAGCTGCAAATGGGTGTTTATAATGGCTGGAGTGATGAAAACCGTCCTCCCCTACACTGTGGCAGACAGGCCTTCTCCCCGTCCATGGTGACCTCTTGACAGGTCCGCCAGAACTCAAGTAACTGATCCTCATAGAGAGGAGGATCGATTGTAAGGGAGGTGAAGTAATGAGACAAAGAAAGATACCTACACACATCTGAGAAGCTTGGATCCTTCTCAGAGTTTAACAGAGCAACTTGATTGTGTTGCCTGTGTAGGTGCATGGTGAAATCAGGGTCGTTACGACGATCAAGATTGGCCATTTGAAGAAGCTTTGTAGTGAAGGAAGAAGAAGAAGATGAAATTTGGGGGTAATTTTAGGTTAAGGAACAATGAGAGAAGTGAGATGAAATAGAACCGTTTGGAAAGATATACTCTGGATTTGAGACAAAGTTATGACAAAAAGATAAACTTTGAAATCCGCAAGTGGGTCCTACTTCTGAAAAAGGCGCCCAAAAAGTTAGTTTTCTTGGAAGTAGTAAAAGCTTCCGAAGGCAATTTGGTTTCGGAAGCTTTGCAATCAAAGCTTCCGAAGGCAATTTTGCTTCGGAAGATATTTCAAAGAGTTTTGAAAATTTTGGCTTCGGAAGAAATAAATGAGTCTTCCGAGACTAAATTGCTTTCGGAAGAAATTTGTTCCTAAAATGCATTTAAGTACTTATACCAAAATTTCTTCCGAAGACTAAATTGTTCAAACGTTTTAGACATAAATTTCTTCCGAAGGCAACTTTTGCTTCTTCCGAAGGTAAATTTTCATCATTCTAAGAGATATCATTTTAAAAGTTTGTTTTTCTTCCAAAGAGAACTGGGCTTATGAAGTGATCTAATAGACAACCTAGGACACACAGTTTTAAGAAATAAATTGATTAAGTTATTAAAAAAAATCTATTCAAAGTTAATCATCCCAATAGCTGATACAAGATATTTAAATCTCTGTTCATCAAAGCTTTTGTGAACAGATCAGCATATTGTTCATTTGTGTTAACTTTGATTAGTTTTATCAATCCCTTTTCAAAATTATCCCTAATCAGATGATACCTGATGTTGATGTGTTTGGTCCTTGAGTGCTGCACAGGATTCTCTGTAATAGAGATGGCACTGTTGTTGTCTATGTGGATGGGAGTCTCTTTGAAATTGAACCCATAGTCTAGCATCTGATTCTGAATCCAAAGCACTTGAGCACAGCAGCTGGCAGCAGCAATGTATTCAGCTTCAGCAGTTGATGCAGGATTGCTTCTTGCATTGCCAAGAGACTATCCTTCCACCCAGATGTGGACTTTGCAGTCATGTTGCAGCCACCATAATCACTATCTGTATAAGCATACAGATTGAAGTCTGAATTCTTTGGATACCAAAGGCCTAGATTTGGAGCACCTTTGAGATATCTAAGGATCCTTTTGACAGTGATTAGGTGTGACATCTTGGGGTGGCTTGATATCTTGCACATATGCATGTGGCAAACATGATATCAGGCCTGCTAGCAGTAAGATACATAAGTGACCCAATCATAGCCCTGTAGAGATGTTCATCAACACACTCCCCCTCAAGATCAGGACCAAGAGAGTGGTTTCTGGCTATGGGTGTCTTTGCAACCTTACAGTCAGTCATCTTGAATCTTGTAAGTATGTCCTGTACATACTTTGACTGACTGATGAAGATGCCATCTTCAACCTGCTTCACTTGAATTCCTAGAAAGAAATTGAGTTCCCCCATGGCACTCATTTCAAATCTATTCTTCATCAGCATCTCAAAGTCTTTGCAGAGCTTTGGATTAGTTGAACCAAAGATGATGTCATCTACATATATCTGAACTAGCAATGTGTCATTTCCTGTTTCTTTGATGAAGAGAGTCCCATCAATAGTACCTCTTTTGTATCCATGTTGACAGAGGTATGTTGATAGTGTCTCATACCACTTTCTTGGAGCTTGATGCAGTCCATAAAGGGCTTTATCAAGCTTGCAGACATAATCAGGATGATCTGGGTCTGCAAAGCCAGGTGGTTGTTTAATATAAACTTCTTCATCAATCACCCCATAGAGAAAGGCACACTTCACATCAAGCTGGTAGACCTTGAAATCCTTGGATGCAGCATAAGCCAGAAATATTCTTACAGCTTCAAGTCTTGCAACTGGAGCAAAGACATCAGTGTAATCAATCCTTCTTCTTGAGTGTATCCTTGGACAACCAGTCTAGCCTTGTTCTTGATGATGATCCCTCTATCATCTTTCTTGTTCCTGAATACCCATTTGGTTCCTATGACACTCTTCCCTTGAGGAAGAGGCATAAGTTCCAAACCTTCTGTCTTCTGATTTGAAGCAGCTCATCTTGCATAGCTTCAATCCAGCTTCCATCTTTCAAAGCCTCATCAACCTTCTTCGGCTCTATCTGGGATAAGAAACAAGAATGTAGACAAACATGGCTGTCATGAGCTTGTCCTCTTGTTCTTACCCCTGAGTCAACATTTCCAATGATGTTTGTGGTGGGATGTGACTTGTGGATCCGAAGTTGAGGGATCACAGCAAGTTGGTTAGACAGATCTAAATTTGAGAAATTCTGATCTGGCAATGAGGTGTCTCCCACCACATCAGCACACTTATCAAGAGAGACTTGATCCAATGAGTGTGTGACATCATTCATGTTGTCTTCAATGGAGTGGTTTATCAGCATCAAGAAATTCTTGATCACTGTCACCACCTCCAGTTCCTCCTCCTGCATTTGAAGTTCCTTCTCCTGAATTCTGAGCCTCTGAGCTGGAATTTGAAGGCAATTCATTTGAATCAGCAGTATTTGTCATGCTAGTGCTGATGGGAGCTTCAATTGCAGGGTTAGTCACCACTGGAGCTGAAGTAGTCTTCTTGTTTGGTCTTCTCAGCTCAAATCTTGGATCAGGATCTTCTGTTGACCTGTTATCTGTAGATCCTGAAACATTCTCACAAGATTTGTTAAAACAGTTGGTAACTAAGTCAAGATCAAACAGCCAATCCGGACCAGAACCTTTTACACAGGGTGTGTGTTCATTGAAAGTCACATTGGCTGACTCCTCAATGATTCTAGTTCTGAGATTGTATACTCTATAAGCCTTAGCTTGAGAAGAGTACCCAACAAAGTGTCCATCATCTGATTTCTCAGCAAACTTGGCTATTTGATCTTTGGTATTCAAGATGGTGCAAGGACATCCAAATGTTCTGAGAAAACCAATGAATGGTCTTCTTTTGTGCCACAGTTCATAAGGAGTCTTACCATGTGTCTTAACTACCAAAACTCTGTTTTGCACATAGCAGGCTGTGTTGACAGCCTCTGCCCAGAAGGTGATGGGCAGCTTAGAGTCAGACAACATGGTTCTTGCAGCTTCAATAAGTGTCCTGTTTCTCCTCTCAGCAACACCATTTTGCTGAGGAGTCCTGGGAGCACTGTATTGTCTTGAAATACCCTTTTCATCACAAAATGTATCAAGGATTTGGTTTTTGAATTCGGTTCCTTGATCACATCTTATGATTTTGACCTTGTGATCAGATTGATTCTCAATTTTCAGAATGAAATTCTTTAAGATTTCAGGAGTTTCATCCTTAGTTCTAAGGAAAAACACCCAAGTGAATCTTGTGAAGTCATCTGTGATCACCAAACAGTATGAGGTCCTTCCTAAACTCATTACACTGGTGGGGCCAAACAGATCCATATGTAACAAGTGTAGGGGAGTAGTGATAGAGTTCATTTCCTTTGGCTTGTGAGACACTTTGTGTTGCTTCCCCTTCAGGCATGCAACACAGTGGTCATCACTTGTAAACTCTTTCTTTGGCATTCCAGTTACCAAATCATTCTTAATCAGTTTATTCATGTTCTTAAAGTTTACATGGCACATTCTTTTATGCCAAAGGAAAGACTCATCACTATTTGCTTTAGATAGAAAGCAAGAAATCTCTCCAGAGGGAGATGTTTCCTGCAAGTCCATCTTGTACATGTTCCCTTTCCTGGGGGCTCTGAGCAAAATATGCTCTTGAGGAATGTCAACCCCGGGCTTGAGAACAATGCACTCATGCTCAGTAAAGAGCATGTGATGTTTTTGGTCACAAAATTAGGACACACTCAAAAGATTGTATCCAAGCTCCTTGACAAAGTTTACCTTCTCAATGCTGAGCTTACCATTTGAGACCATGCCCCTACCAGTAATGTAACCTCCTGCATCTCCTCCAAAAGCAACTGGTCCTCCATCAATTCTTTCAAAGTTTTGAAGTAGGGACTCATTGCCTGTCATGTGCCTGGAGCAGCCACTATCAATGATCCACACATTTCTGTTTGCCTTTGGCTGTCCCTGCACAAAAAGATGATTTAGTTACATTTGGAAACCCAAGCCTCATTGGTCTTGGGCTTATAAAGTTCAGATGAAGGCAATGAAACAGTAAGTGATCCTATGTTCAGGCTTTGAGGATCATTTGCTGTTGCTGAAGAGGAGCTTTCAGTCTCAAGGTCTTCTTCATCTTCCACACCACCTTTGGAAGATTGGGCTTGACCTTCACTACTTCGGAAGCTTTTGTAGCTTCGGAAGCTTTGGAGACGGATCCTTCGGAAGATCTTGCTTTCACTGCAGCAAGCTTCAGTGCTTCGGAAGCATTCCTTTCTTCCGAGACCAACTTTTCTTCCAAGGAAATTTCCTTCCTAAGCTGTTTGTTTCTTCTTCTTCTCAGAAGTTTTCTTCTTGATCATGTGGATAGTACTCTTGGGATTGTATTGACAATCCTTAGCCAGATGTGAAGTACTACCACACATAACACAATCCAATTCTTTCCTTTGAGAGTCTTCTTTCCCAAAGAAGACTGAGCTTGAACACTTTCCTCTTTTTTCCACCTTTTCAGATGATGCAGCAGGCTTCTTAGGGTGAAGCTTGCTCTTTGAAATGGATGGTTCAGGCTGTGTAGCAGTGACACACAGCTGATCAGTCTTCTTGTTGTTGCTGGAGTGAGTTGAAGCTGAAGTAGAACTCTTGGTACTAGAATTCTTGACAGGATCTTCAGCTTTCATCACCTTGAACCCTGCAGAGATAAATACTTGTTTCTGTTTGGGATCAAAGGTGGTCTTGATCTCTTGAGCTTTTCTGGATCTTCTCTTTGCTCTTCTGATCAAGTTCTTTCTCTTGGTTTTGCTCAAACCAGCTTCTTTTTCCTCCTTAGGAGCATGGTGACCCTTTTTGGATTGACTCTCTTCACTCATCTCAGAGTCATCCCTCACCTTCTCCTCTTCATCCTCTTCATCACTGGGGTCTATGGATGGCAGCTCATCTTGACCAGTTCCACACCTAGGAGATCTGACTGATAGTAGAGTGTGTGGAGGAGCTATCTCACTAGATCCCAGTCCCTGCTTATTCTGATAACACACTTTTGCATGCAGAGATGAGGATATCATGTTCTTGAAGGTCTCTTCTTCAAGAACACATTTTTCTGCCCTGGCTTTGCTGATCACAAGCTCAGCCTGGCATTCAGTCAACTTGGTAATGAGATCCTTAATTTGAGTCCTGTAGTTTGTTTGCTCATGTTTAAGAGTTGAAACTGTTTTCTCTAGATCTTCTATCTTAAGTTTATAGTCATTTTCAGCTCTTTTAAAATCAGCTTTTAAAATATTTAAAGACTCAATATCAGATCTCATTTCCAAGTTGTAGGACCTGTATCTATTTACTTTAGCAATACATTCAGGAGAGCAAAGATGTTCAAGTACCTTGGCTTCATCATGATCAGCCATGAGTGCTTGGTTTGGAGATGCATCTTCAGCTTGAAAGCTCCAGTCAAAGCCTCCTTCTTCAACAGCAACTGCAACTTGCTGTCTTGTCTTCTCATTCTAGTTCCCTCCTTCACTGTAGTTTGGCCTGGATGAAGCTTGGCCACCATTTGACTTAGGTGCCTTGCATTCTCTAGCAAAGTGTCCCATCTGGTTACAGTTGTAACACTTGACTTTGCTCTTGTCCAGTCCAAACTTGCCACTGGCAGCATTGCTAGGAAACCTTCTCCCAGTCCTCTTGTAGAACTTCTAGGCTCTGTGAGTGAGAAGAGCCATTTGTTGGACTATCTCCATGTACTCCAGATCATCTGGATGGATACAGTCCAGGTCTTTAAGAGTGAAAAGAAAGTTGCCTGTACTTTCATCAGTGGAGACAAAAGCTTGAGAAGAACTTGTCTCTTGGAAGGGACTTCCTTGGATGTAGCTCTCTCTGGGTGTCTCTGGGAAGGTGATGAAAGGACCTTTTGTGAGGTTTCAGGGTAGCAGATGAGATGATGCTGTGGTTCTCTGCTATCCCTTTCAACCACATGAAGGGCTGAACTCTGGTGAGTGTTGGAGCTACCAGATGAATTTTGCATATTGATCTCCATCTGGTATCCACTGAGTATCCCATACAACTCAGTGAGAGTAAGGGTCTTGAGGTTTTCAGTCCTCTTAATGACCACACAGTAGTGTGTCCATTGTCTTGGAAGAGAGGACATGAACTTCCTAACAATATCCCTGTTCTCAATAGTTACCCCAACATCAGCCAGAGTATCCACAATCTCAACATACCTGAAGTATTGTTGAGTCATGGTTTCACCTGTCTTGAAGGTGAAATTTTCAAACTGCTGCTTCAGGAGATCCTTCTTGTTCTCCTTGGCTTCATTTGAACCCTCATACATCAGTTTCAGTGCATCCCATAGCTGTTTAGCGGTCTTGCACTTCTTGAAACCTCTGTAGATGGAGTTTGGAAGAGCAGTTTGGAGGGCTGTCATGGCTTTCTGATCAATGTCAATTCTTTTCCAGTCTTCATCAGAAAAGTCAGCCTCTCCTTTGGTATCATGCCACCACCAGCAGCAGCTGAAGAGGTGCATGTACATGAGGTCCATTGACAACAGACTCCACATCCTGGAATCTTGAGACTTGATAAAGCCTTCCATTCTTTGACACCAAGTGTCAAAATCCTCAGGAGTGATCAGTGGGGACTTTGTCATAGTTCCAGTTTCCATATCAGCTTTGGAGATAGCTGCCATTTGAAGAGTTAAGTGATGTGTGTAACTAAGAGGATTTGAAGATGGTGAGATCTTACAATCAAGAGCCTGGAATGCTCTGATACCAAATGCAGGACCGTTAAAGGGTACTTAAGCTTGCACTTAGTTAACACACTTAGGAGGATCTTAAGATCACTTAACAATTCAAATAGGAAACTTGAACCTTACTGAAGATACAAGATAAACACAAGTAAAACAAGAACAAAGCACAAGATAAAGTTTTCAAGGAAGTTTATATTGCTTCTCTAGTTCTATTACAAGTGTTGTACAAGTATATTTTGAATACAAGAACCGGAGACTACTTATACTACATCCTACAACCGTCAATATGCAAAAGATAGTTGGAAGTGACTAATCTAGACAACAAGATCAGCCTAAAGTCAAAAGGCAGATTGCCTTTTGACTAGTGACTATGACAAGCCATAGCTCACTGACTTTCTATTACAAAAAGCCAAGAAGGAACAAAACAGAAACTTGCAGGCGAAGACCTTATCTACTTTATCATAAAGTATGGAAGTTTCACCAACTAGTGATAGCAGGTGAACTACCAGAGCATGCAGCGGAAAGTAGGTTGCTTTATGATAAAGTTGATGGAAAAGGTATCTTTTCTCTCTCTTCAGAAGAAAATCAGTCTTGTCTTTAAACAGCTTCGGAAGACTTTGTCTTGAGAGCTTCGAAGACTTCATCTTTTACCTTTGGAAGAGTTGAGTCTTTGGCTTCGGAAGACTTTACACTTAGAATATTTTCCAAGTTCAGTGTAAAGCTTCCGCAGCAGTTTCTTCTGAACTTTGGCTTCGGAAGATTTTACACTTAGCATTTTTCTTGAGTGTGTAAAACTTTCGAAGCTAGTTCACCTTTGTTCCGAAGTGCATGTTGGAAGACTTGTTGTTTTGGTATATTTTGGTTGCATCAGCCTCTTAACTTAGAGGTTCCTACAATGGACTTGCATGCTTTCATCTAAGCAAATAGTGATGAGTCTTTCCTTTGGCATAAAATGTGCCATGTAAACTTTAAAACATGATAAACTAATTAAGATGATTTGGTAACTGGAATGCCAAAGAAAGAGTTTACAAGTGATGACCACTGTGTTGCATGCTGAAGAGGAAGCAACACAAAGTGTCTCACAAGCCAAGGAAATGAACTCCATCACTACTCCCCTACACTTGTTACATATGGATCTGTTTGGCCCCACTAGTGTAATGAGTTTTGAAAGGACCTCATACTGTTTGGTGATCACAGATATTTCACAAGATTCACTTGGGTGTTTTTCCTTAAAACTAAGGATGAACTCCTAAAATCTTAAAGAATTTCATTCTGAAAATTGAGAATCAATCTGATCACAAGGTCAAATCATAAGATGTGATCAAGGAACCAAATTCAAACACCAATCCTTGATACATTTTATGATGAAAAGGGTATTTCAAGACAATACAGTGCTCCCAGGACTCCTCAGCAAAATGGTGTTGCTGAGAGGAGAAACAGGACACTTTTGAAGCTGGAAGAACCATGTTGTCTAACTCTAAACTGCACATCACCTTCTGGTAGAGGCTGTCAACGCAGCCTGCTATGTGCAAATAGAGTTTTGGTAGTTAAGAAACATGGTAAGACTCATTATGAACTGTGGCACAAAAAGAGACCATTCATTGGTTTTCTCAGAACATTTGGATGTCCTTGCACCATCTTGAATACCAAAGATCAAATAGCCAAGTTTGTTGAGAATCAGATGATGGACACTTTGTGGGGTACTCTTCTCAAGCTAAGGCTTATAGAGTATACAATCTCAGAACTAGAATCATTGAGGAGTCATCCAATGTGACTTTCGATGAACACACACCCTGTGTAAAAGGTTCTGGTCCGGATTGGCTGTTTGATCTTGACTTAGTTACCCACTGTTTTAACAAATCTTGTGAGAATGTTTCAGGATCTACAAGTCACATCCCACCACAAACATCATTGAAAATGTTGACTCAAGGGTAAGAACAAGAGGACAAGCTCATGACAGCCATGTTTGTCTACATTCTTGTGTCTTATCCCAGATAGAGCCAAAGACGGTTGATGAGGCTTTGAAGGATGGAAGTTGGATTGAAGCTATGCAAGATGAGCTGCTTCAAATCAGAAAACAGAAGGTGTGGAACTTATGCCTCTTCCTCAAGGGAAGTCTGTCATAGGAACCAAATGGGTATTCAGGAACAAGAAAGATGATAAAGGGATCATCATCAAGAACAAGGCTAGACTGGTTGTCCAAAGATACACTCAAGAAGAAGGGATTGATTACACTGATGTCTTTGCTCCAGTTCCAAGACTTGAAGCTGTAAGAATATTTCTGGCTTATGCTGCATCCAAGGATTTCAAGGTCTACCAGCTTGATGTGAAGTGTGCCTTTCTCTATGGGGTGATTGATGAAGAAGTTTATATTAAACAACCACCTGGCTTGGCAGACCCAGATCATCCTGATTATGTCTGCAAGCTTGATAAAGCCCTTTATGGACTACATCAAGCTCCAAGAAAGTGGTATGAGACACTATCAACATACCTCTGTGTACATGGATACAAAAGAGGTACTATTGATGGGACTCTCTTCATCAAAGAAACAGGAAATGACATATTTCTAGTTCAGATATATGTAGATGACATCATCTTTGGTTCAACTAATCCAAAGCTCTGCAAAGACTTTGAGATGCTGATAAAGAATATATTTGAAATGAGTGCCATGGGGGAACTCAATTTCTTTCTAGGAATTCAAGTGAAGCAGGTTGAAAATGGCATCTTCATAAGTCAGTCAAAGTATGTTCAGGACATACTTGCGAGATTCAAGATGACTGACTGTAAGATTGCAAAGACACCCATAGCCAGAAACCACTCTTTTGGTCCTGATCTTGAGGGGGAGTGTGTTGATGAACATCTCTACAGGGCTATGATTGGGTCACTTATGTATCTTACTGCTAGAAGGCCTGATATCATGTTTGCCACATGCATATGTGTAAGATATCAAGCCAATCCCAAGATGTCACACCTAATCATTGTCAAAAGAATCCTTAGATATCTCAAAGGTGCTCTAAATCTAGGCCTTTGGTATCCAAAGAATTCAGACTTCAATCTGTATGCTTATACAGATAGTGATTATGGTGGCTTCAACATGACTGCAAAGTCAACATCTGGGGGGTGTCAGTTCCTGGGTGAAAGGATAGTCTCTTGGCAATGCAATAAGCAATCCTGTGTGTTGCATCAACTGCTGAAGCTGAATACATTGCTGCTGCCAGCTGCTGTGCTCAAGTGCTTGGATTCAGAATCAGATGCTAGACTATGGGTTCAATTTCAAAGAGACTCCCATCCACATAGACAACAACAGTGCCATCTCTATTACAGAGAATCCTATGCAGCACTCAAGGACCAAACACATCAATATTAGGTATCATCTGATTAGAGATAATTTTGAAAAGGGGTTGATAAAACTAATCAAAGTTAACACAAATGAACAATATGCTGATTTGTTCACAAAAGCTTTTGATGAACAAAGATTTAAGTATCTTGTATCAACTATTGGGATGATTAACTTTGAATAGATTTTTCTTAATAACTTAATCAATATTATTTCAGAAAACTGTGTGTCCTAGGTTGTCTATTAGATCACTTCATAAGCCCAGTTCTCTTTGAAGAAAAACGAACTTTTAAAAGATATCTCTTAGAATGATGAAAATTTACCTTCGGAAGAAGCAAAAGTTGCTTTCGGAAGAAAATTTACGTCTTAAATCGTTTAAACAGCTTATCTGAGATTTACCTTCGGAATAAATTCTTGAAGTATCTTCCGAAACTTAAATTTCAGTATAAGTACTTAAATGCATTTTAGGAACAAATTTCTTCTGAAAGCAATTTAGTCTCGGAAGACTCATTTATTTTTTCCGAAGCCAAAATTTTCAAAACTCTTTGAAATATCTTCCGAAGCAAAATTGCTTTCGGAAGCTTTGATTGCAAAGCTTCCGAAACCAAAATTGCCTTCGGAAGCTTTTACTACTTCCAAGAAAACTAACTTTTTGGGCGCCTTTTTCAGAAGTAGGACCCACTTGCGGATTTCAAAGTTTATCTTTTTGTCATAACTTTGTCTCAAATCCGGAGTATATCTTTCCAAACAGTTCTATTTCATCTCACTTCTCTCATTGTTTCTTAACCTAAAATTACCCCCAAATTTCATCTTCTTCTTCTTTCCTTCACTACAAAGCTTCTTCAAATGGCCAATCTTGATCGTCGTAACGACCCTGATTTCACCATGCACTACACAGGCAACACAATCAAGTTGCTCTGTTAAACTCTGAGAAGGATCCAAGCTTCTCAGACGTGTGTACGTATCTTTCTTTGTCTCACTACTTCACCTCCCTTACAATCAATCCTCCTCTCTATAAGATCAGTTGCTTGAGTTCTGGCAGACCTGTCAAGAGGTCACCATGGAAGGGGAGAAGGCACTGTCTGCCACAGTGCAGGGGAGGATGGTTTTCATCACTCCAGCCATTATAAACACCCATTTGCAGCTGGATGATGAAGCAGGTGAGCTGTCCTTTCCAAAAGCTGTTGTCAACCAATCCTTTACGCAGATGGGCTACGAAGGTGACTTTTCGGTCAAGACCTTCAGGAAGGGGAAGGTCTCATTCCAATGGAAATACCTCCTCCATGTCGTCATCCACTGCTTATCCAACAAACATGGAGGATGGGACCAGATTCCAGAAGACCTCTCCTTTATTGTCCATGGAATGGTTCAAGGGGTCAAATTTAGGTACTCTCAGTTTGTATTTACAAATTTACTAGCGAATTTGGATTCCTTAGAATATTACATGTTCCCCTGTTTGTTCAACACATTCTCAACTATGAATTGGGACCACAGTTGAGGGGAACAGGTAATGTTCTTAAACTTGCACATATGAGGCCCGGCATTTTCAAGATATTGAAAAAGCCAACTGTTGGGTTCTCAGGGGTAGAAACAGCCCTTGTCCCGAAAATGTTTGAGCTCATTGCTCAGGGTGACATTCTAGCTGCACCATCTAGTGATGAACCAACACCTTCCACCTCTCAACCACCATCAAGGCCAACAATTACCCTCACCTACACTAGAAAATCCAAACGAACCCCTTCACTTGCTATTGAGCATGTGCAGGCCCCCATATCACAACCCATACAGGAGGAAGTGGAATCTCAAGCTCCCACTTCCCTGAGGAGCAGACCATTCCCATCTTTCAGACAATCAGTACTGAGGTTCCTCATGCTCAGCCTGATGAGCTCACAACTCCACAAACAGCCTTAAGCCATCACTCTGAGTCTCAACACTCTAGTGATTAACCTTTAGGGGAAAGCTACCATCCCCAGCCTCTTGATCTCAACCGCCCCATACCCAGCCTTGACTTCTACTCTGATACAGATTTGGGATTCAGTGAGTACCATAAATCTGAGGTGAGATGAGTGCTCATGTTTCACCCATTTCTAGCCCACATCAGACACCCCAAACTGAGATGGATCTTCCTGTGATTGTCCAGGAGACCCATATGGAAGAGGCTCTCACTGTTGCCAGTGATTACATCATTAAGACCTCAACCACAACAACCCAGCCTCTTGACATTATCACTGGGCAGGGAAATCCACAGCCAAGAACCCCATGCTGGTGGTGAAGGAGCAGACCTTAGTTCACCTCCTTCATCCCCCAATGATTCTTCAACTGAAGATGAGGGGAGTATGAAACTCAGGGTGCACCAACTTGAAGACATCTGCACTCAACTGGTTTCAAAGATAGCTCACCTTGAATCACAGGTTACTATCTTGCAAAGGAGGGTCCATGACCAGCAACTTGAGATCACCGATCTCAAGGGCCAGTTAGTTGAGAGACCCATAGGACAAACTCATCCAGGTCCACAAGAACTATGGATGTTATGGATCACTTCCCCAACTCACCTATGCATGAGGGTGATGCTACCAAAAAGGGGGAGGAAGTTCTGACAGCCACAGAACCTGGGAGTTCTTCCTCAAGTATGGACATACAGGACTCACCATCCTATCTTGTAGTTGTCCATGCTCAGCAACCTCCTCTAGACAGTGATCTGGAACTACTCATTCAACAACTGTTTGAGGAGGGAGTACCAAGAGCAATGTCGCCCCATCTGAGAACCCAATCTGGGGTTGGGAGTATGATAGTGATAGGAAAGCTCTTGTGATCTTTAGAGCTCAGGGTCAACAATAAATTCCCAACATCTCCACCCTGAGTTTCTATGAGAGTATAAACTTGGTAGATCTAGCACTTGTCAACCCAAGCAATAACAGACAAGCTGTCAGATTAGCTAATCAAATTCAAGACTGGGTGCTGGAAGAATTCAAAAGGAGAACCGCATCATATAGACAGAGGCTAGCAGTTGAAGCCTTTGGTCAACTGGATGTTGAGGTAGACCCCAAGATTAGCTTCAAAGGGAAAGCCTTGACTGAAGGCCCAGAGGCTGAGACTGTGAACCTTAAGATAAGATCTCCTCTAGCACCCCATACCCTCATGAGGCACCAGCTGGTGATGGTGCTTCACAACGTCTCTCTGGCCATAGCTTGACTTGAATTAAGCAATGAAGGCCAAAGCTCTCCTCAGACTGAGTCATCAAGATCTAAATTGATAAAGGCAAAAGGAAGATGACTCCTAAAGAGATTGAAGAAGAAAAGAGAGAGGGAAGAGGAAGCTGAGGGGAGAGAGTTCAAGTGGTTCCCCAGGGTTCATGCAAGCTGCAATTCTGGCTGCCCCTGTACCAAACACTCAAGAAGATGAATTAAGGGCAGCCAGGCTCAACTATCTAGGGACCAGGAACTTCAACATAGATGAACTCATCTCTCTCCCCTTAGAGGAGTTAAATGAACTGGCTGACATTGAATTGTCAAAGGAGAGGAAGGAAGCAGAGGATGCAGCCTTGACCCTCAAACACAAGGAAGAAATGAGGAGAAAAAGGCTTTACAAGAACATTCCTGTCCTCTCCCCAGTTTAAGAAAGTCCTGAGTCAGAGGCTGTGGCTGCTGAACAACCTCAGGTAGTTGATGAAGAAGAAAGATTAAAAATGATCAACTACCTGAGTGCCACAGGTCTCTATCAGGCACCTGCACTCCTTCCCTTGCCTTATGATTATATATTATTTGAATACAATAAGCAGCTGGAAGAGCAAGCCAAGAAAGAAAGGCAAGACGCAAAGAAGAGGCAAAGGGAAGAAGCTGCAAAATCAAGAGCCATCATCCAGAAAAGTCAAAAAAGTCTGCAGATAGGCAGAGGATGATGAGCTTCTTGAAGCTGTATGGGTTCTCCAGAAAGAGGCTTGGTCCATGTCTCTATCCATAATGGATGAGCACATAAGGGTGATCAAGAGAAGATAAAAAGGGGAGAGCTTGTGGACCTTCATTCATCATCAAGTCAAGCTCAACCTGAAGTTGAGGTAAAGGTGGAACCTACAGAGACAACTTCACCTGCACCTGAAGCTGCACAACAGCCTACTTCATCTTCTAACCCACAGCAGGGTTCTCATCCCTCTCCTTTTGAAACTGGGAGAGAGGAGATCCCAACTGAGAGGGAATCCACTGAAGAACCTAGTACTGAAGACCAACCCTCTCAGTTAAAATCATCAGGGAGGAAAAAGAAGATGGCCAAAAGAAGATCATCTTCAAAGAAGAAAAGAAGAAAGGCATCCTCCTTCCAACCTCAGGATGAGTCAGAACATCTTGAGGAAGTACATGAAGAGGACTCTCAACCAACTCCTATCATAGTAGAGCCTCTCTCTGTTAGAAGACAAATTCTATCCTAGACATTTGCTGAAGATCCAGACAGATGGTATGTCACTATAGATCAGGGAGAACAACATGTCTACTTCATAAGTGACATGCTTGAAATCCCTCTGCATGATCTCTATGACATGAGAAGGTACTTCATGAGTCTGAAGAATCCAGATCTGCTGATGAAGAAAGGAATTCTGAAGATCCTCATGTGGACTATCCCAGTCTGAAGAACCTCTCTATTTTGGTAGTATCAGCCTAGGAGGAGTTTGTAGGAACCTCTAAAGTTAAGAGGCTGATGCAACCAAAGGATACCAATACAACCAAGTCTTCCAACATGCACTTCGAAACAAAGGTGAACTAGCTTCAGAAGTTTTACACACTCAAGAAAAATGCTAAGTGTAAAATCTTCCAAAGCCAAAGTTCAGAAGAAACTGTTGCGGAAGCTTTACACTTAACTTAGAAAATACTCTAAGTGTAAAGTCTTCCGAAGCCAATGACTCAACTCTTTCGAAGGTAAAAGATGAATTCTTTCGAAGCTCTCAAGACAAAGTCTTCCGAAGCTGTTTAAAGACAAGACTGATTTCTTCTAAAGAGAGAGGAAAGATACCTTTTCCATCAACTTTATCATAAAGCAACCTACATTCCGCTGCATGCTCTGGTAGTTCACCTGCTATCATTAGTTGGTGAAACTTCCATACTTTATGATAAAGTAGATAAGGTCTTCGCCTGCAAGTTTCTGTTTTTGTTCCTTCTTGGCTTTTTGTAATAGGAAAGTCAGTGAGCTATGGCATGTCATAGTCACTAGTCAAAAGGCAATTTGCCTTTTGACTTTAGGCTGATCTTGTTGTCTAGATTAGTCACTTCCAACTGTCTTTTTGCATATTGACTGTTGTAGGATGTAGTATAAGTAGTCTCCGGTTCTTGTATTCGAAAATACTTGTACAACACTTGTAATAGAACTAGAGAAGCAATATACAACTTCCTTAAAAACTTTATCTTATGCTCTTGTTCTTGTTTTACCTGTGTTTATCTTGTATCTTCAGTAAAGGTTCACAGTTCCCTATTTGAATTGTTAAATGATCTTAAGATCCTCCTGAGTGTGTTAACTAAGTGCAAGCTTAATTACCCTTTAACGGTCCTGCAGTAACACACATCCAATAGGAACATTGACACGTCAAGGTAACTTAACTCTAATTTGCCTTAGGAAATTGGCGTATTTTGACCATAATTTATCACTCATCCTGAAAATCCCCAAGTAAGCCTAACTGGTCCCGCAGTTGATTGGGATTTATGCGAAATGCTTACCTTAGCCCGAAGGCTTTTTGCTAGGAATTCCAGAATACAGGTGTTTATGAGTCACACATTTTCCTTATAGACTAATAGAATTAAAACCTTGATGAGATTTTCAAAGATTAGACATAAAGTCTAAAGAATTGAACCATTAGATATAATGCCTACGATTTCACGTGTAGTCAAGAATAAGTTTAAGAAAATACATCGCCCTGTTGGGTCTAATGATAGGTGGAGATGATTAAGAAGCTGGAGATATACATGATGGAAGGCTTTGACAATCAAGTTATCCACTTAAGGTGCAATTCCATCTAAGCTGTATCAAGTAGCATATAAGGGAACTTTCCTATAACAAGTAACATCATGTAGCATGCAATAGATAAGTTTACAAGATCATAAAGATTTTCCATGTAAGGGTCCCTATGTTAACGATAGTCTAGATCCCCATTTCTAATAACCTATATCCCTATAGTTATGGGCTCTGATACCAATCTGTCACACCCCAACCTTAACGGCGGAAACGTTGAGATGCGAGGGTTAAGATTGTTCAAAGTCACACAATGCTACCTCAAAGTGTAAATCTTATTAATCATAAGGATTCAAATTGTAAATTACAACCATAAGTTCAAGCAAACAAACATAACATAAACCAAATAATAAGTTCAAGATCAAAATAAAATGAATTCTTTATTTTATTCTAGGTCCAATCCTAGATCAATTCAATTATTCAAGAATCAACAATTAAGCATGAGCATCTCCTGAAACATGTTAAAAATAAAGTCAACATATGAATGTTTTTGAGTTCCTATAAGATTATACATACATATAAAATAAAAATAAAAACTTTTTAGGAGGCAATTCAAGTCATAGGTTAAGAGATAATGCAAGAATATAAAGATAGCATAATGGTACAATCAAACCTCGACAAAGATATGACCACAATAAAATATACGATTAACTAAGTGTACTTGGTTACCATAATGAACAAGGATATGTCATTAGGAGCCGGTAATAACCTCGGCTTTAGCACCAAATAGGTTTGTCAAGCCCATAGATCTATGACGTCGCTAGGCTAGCAATAGTTAATGATTGTTTTTACACAATGACTATCAAATAATGTTCACAAATATCTCAAATAACCATGACAAAATAATAATAGGATGAATTGCACGTGCTTTACAAGAATTTAAAGAATTTACAAGTGTACATTTATACGGTTAATATGTTTCACCCCAAAAGATATGAAATAAAGTAAAAACAGGGTATAGAAACTCACTTGATATATAATGTACTTTGAATAATAAGAAAGCTAGAATAGCACCAACGGTTTCTTCATAGATTACCTAGGCGCGAGTGTTCCAAGATTAGATTATAGTCAGATATGTTCAAGAGGCCATTTGTGGAATCTAGGGTTTGTTATAAGGATTTGGGGTTTAACACGATTTAACATTATAAAATTTTATTTATAATTTGAAAAATGAACGATCATAAGTAATAAAGATTAGTATTGCAAAGAATAAGTAATCATCAATATTATTTTGAGATCTTTATAGTTTCAATCATTTAAGATAACAGGTTATGCAACTATAAATAATGAACATACAAAATCATATAATAATTTATTAAAGTTTTCTTGAATTAAAGGTATAGGAAAACTAATAAAATAAAATGATTAAAAGAAACAAAAAGAAAAGATGATTTTTATATAATATACAAAATCTTATCGTAAGTTTTTCTAAACATTTTAAAATCATCAAAATTGTTTAAAATAAATTCCATAATTATAGAATTATTAAATAATTTGTTATAACATCTCATCAATTAAAAAAATAATTTTATTCTAATACAATATCATTTTATAATTTTTCTAAAATTTAAAATATGAGTAAAAAGCCCCTTTTTTAAAAAAATGCGGGTTGTAGGGTTCGAACCCGAGACCTCCTGTGTATGGGGTGATGCTTTACCGGTAGGCTAGGTAGCCTTTGCCTGTCATAAGCTAGGTTTTAAATTTTAAAAAGAATCAAACCATAGATCCCCCAAATTGACCAAGAACCCTAGAACGATTTGGATTAAATTGAAGCATCATCTAATTTTGTTAATAAGAAAGATCATGGGGCTTTTGTTCCCCATGTGAAACCAAGGGTAAAGCCCTATTGAATTACCTGATTTGATGTAGAATCGACTGGTACGGGTTCGAACAATGTCGTGACGTAACGTGCGATCAACTATGGTGTTTGTGTGTGATTTTTAAGAATAGAGATTACAGAGAGTTGAAAGAAGTCGAATAGAACCTTTCCCCTCTGTTAAATAGCCTCGATTAGAACCGTTTCAAGTTCAACGAGTTCGAGTTAAGTTCGGGGGTTAGTGGTGGAATTCGAAATGTAAATTACGGTTTCAAATGAAATTAAACATACCAATGATTTCTAATTGATTATACGAACGTGTATACTCGATTAATTTTATTAATAATATGATTAAATGCAGAAACAGATTTGGTTTTGATGGGGTTCGGTTTCGTGTCCAAAGGCTATCATAACCGCATTTAAAATCAAATTAAAACACGTCTTCGTGTTCAAAACGGGTTCACGAAGTGTTTAGGAGCGATTTGGGGTTTAAAAGTTAAGTTTTGGGGTGGTTTTGGGGCTCGCCGGCGCCGCGCCAGAGCTTCGCTGGCCGGCGGTCGGAAAATCGGGGAGAGAGAAAGAAGTGGGGGTGGGGGAAATGGGTTTTTTTTTTTTAAACATTTATACTTTTAAGAGTTTAAAATGTCACACAAAGCTTTGATACCAAATGATGCAGTAACGGAAGCAATCAAATGGCTCAAGAACAAAAGTTAATGAAAGTCTCAAAAGGAACCACAAAGGTTTAAGAACACAAGTTCTTTAGTTCAATTCAATCAACAAAAACTAATCATCAATAAAAGCGAGCCCTTCTTTTATCCTGCATCTAACAAGCTAATGATAATGACAAACTAAATAAATAAAAAGATAATTAAAATAAATAATATTATTCAAATCTTCAGATAAGTTTCAATCTGGATCCCATTTCGGATCGGGTTCAGCTCTTGAGTCATCACCTGCATCAATAAGTCTGGATTGTATTTGTCGGATGGTATTTATACAGGGCGGGGCACAATTGTCGAAGCTTTTTTATACCCACACGACGACAAAAGATAACTTCTAAAAAAAAAGCAAAAGTCCGGAAGAAAAAATATCGAACGTACATCTAGGGTTCTAAGAAGTGTTGGACTATCATTTTCAATTTGGCACATATGTGGGCAAAAGGAAAAAAAATAAGGGATGTCATGTACGTGCTTGATTCTATATAATAAATGTCTAAAATGATTTTAAAAGGGTATTGTATTTTGTATTAATCTTTTCGAATCCTAACTTTAGAATGCTTGGATTTAGTTAATTTTAAAATGTTTTATTAGCTGTTCTTTTACAAGTTCCTTTAGTTCTTAATTACGTTAACATAGATTTTACTCTTCTATCATTATGCTTAATACCCAAATATGTTTATTAAAAACTGTATGTAACGCTACCTTTAATCATTCTCACCCAATGACTTAATTAGCATGTCACATAAGCTTTATCCTCGCAAACACATTTGTGACATTTGACTACTATGCACTTATCCTACGTAGCCATATTGTTCATTTTTTAAATTGACCTCTAAGCACTCATCCCTTTAGATACTTGTTCTTCAACTCGCAAATTGTTTTATGTTGTTGGACAATAGATGTCGTATCATCAATAAATTCAACGTTACTATTGAGGTATGATTCAAAGAGTTACACATTAGGCAATAACAAGAAATAACGTGTAATGATTTTATGTTATAATTTACGAATTACGGTTTCATCATTGGTGATTAAATATTTAGAGAAATAATTAACTAAACGAAGATTATACGTTTATTAATTAATCATTAATGAATTAAATGACTTATAATGGTTTAAATGAATTTTACCTAACTAAATGTTAATTAGTAAAACCACAAGAGTTTACATGTAATTAAAACGTTAATTACATAATAATGAATTAAAGTTGATAATTAAAAGGACCATAACAAAACTACAGGGGCTAAAATACAAACCTTAATCCCCATCCTCTTGTTGCTGTCAACTTACCCAACCCCCTTCCAGTTTCAGCCATCGACCACCACACCACCACCGCATGCTATTGCCGCAACATGCTTCGGGTTGCAATAGTTGCAAACTTCAGAGCTTTTCATGATTCAGATCAACTAGCGAGGTCATTGGCTGCTCCCGAGGTGTGAAGTTTGAACTTTGTCTTCAAGGTATAATCTCTTACCAATTTATGACTGTTAATTGTTTTTATGCGCGTAATTGGATACCTATTTTGCATGCGATTAATATGATTAATCGTTAAACACGTACACTAAATTTTGATACCAAAAAACTTCTATTCTCAGTAACTTTAATTGGTTAAAGTTGACCAACGATAAATTGGGGTATCAGAGCCACTATTACGCGCATTTGAACACTATATTCATCGATCTTGCCTTTTATTTGTCAAAAGTTTTGATTTTATCAAAAAAGATCATGACTTTGGATTAAAAGTTTCTAATATGACGAACATGAGTCACTTTTGTCTTTTATTTGTCAAAAGTTTTGATTTGCAATAACGACCAATATAGTTAAAATTGGGTATTTAAAAATGGTTCGTGTTGAGTGATTGAAAGAAATTTTAAACCATGATCATAAATCAACATTAAAATTGGATTTTAATATTACATGACTTGTCTCATTCTACAACGCGTCTAATATGTTTTGATCTAAACGATAATTAAAACTAAATCAATATTTTACACCACCCTAAATTAGTGTCACTTTAGCCAATTTGTTTGAAATCCCGATGTTAGCTTTTGTCGGGCTTACAATCTTGGTGGAAAGTACAACCGTGATTCCAAACTTACATAGGGCGGTTATACAATTATAAAGTAAGGGCTAATATAACTTTAAATTGTTTAAGTGAGTGTGTTGGGGCTAAATGTACCAATACTGGACAACGCTCCTCATGTGATCCAAACCAAGAATTGTGTAGTTGACAAAAATGGTAATAGTTACCTACCTACTAATATGCTAGTGAAAAGAGCTTTAGCCATTAACTGAGTTTTGGTAAATCAGATTTCATCCTAATTACATACTTTTTTTTTTTGTAATTGGGTCATGAAAGTAATTAGAATGTTAAGCGTGAAAATGTTAAACAAATTTTGTTTGAATTTTATAGATGTCTAATGAAATGAATTCTATTACTCATTTCTTTCTTAAGTTCATTTTGAAAAAAAGACAAAATTATGAACTCCAACTTAATAGATTGGTTTAGAAACCTGAAAATTATTCTCAAGGAAGAGAACAATATGTATGTTCTCGAAGTACCACTAACTGAAGAACCTACTAACCAGATGGGAGCTACCTATAAGAACTATGAAAGGTATGTGGATGACTCCATAAAAATCTCTTGTATCATGCTAGCTTTCATGATCTCAAAACTTCTGAAGAATCTAGAAAACATGCTAGCACTTGACATGATTATGCAGCTAAAGGAATTTCCAACAACAGGATCGTCATGAACCGTTTGAAGTGATGAAACCACTTATTACTACCGGAATGCACAAGGGTTCTTCTGTCAGCACTCATATGTTAAAGATGAAGAGTTATGTTGATCACTTAGCACGTATGGAGGTCCTATTGAGTAACGAGCTAGATGAGGGATATATCATCATTTTACTATCAAAATCATGAGACTAGTTCATTATGACTTATAATATGAATGCTTGCGTAAGACCCTCTCAGAGTGGCATTCGATGCTCAAAACTGCTAAGATGAACATGCCAAGTTTAATAAACCTAGTATTGTGTTGATGATCAAGGAGGGTGGAGTTAGGAAGCCTAATGCAAAAGGAAAAGACAAAAAGAGTGTCAAAAGTAAGGTCAAGGTAGTTGCCTCTAAGAAGAATCATCTAAAGAATGCAAAGTGCTTTCATTCTGATGAAACTAGGCACAAGAAGAGTATCTGCCCTAAGCTTAGCCGAAACAGAAAAAGTGTTTTGAAATATGACCCTCAACTATATTCGTTATTGAAACCTTCTCTTTCTTTAGCAAATATTGGGTGTTTGACACCGAATGTGGTTATCATATTTGTAGTGATTTATAGGGACTAAGGAAGGTTAGAAAGCTGAAACAAGCCGACCTAGAACTCTATGAAGGCAATGAACAAAAGATTGTATTGAAGGTAGTAGGAGAATTTGTTCTTTTACTTTCTATTGTTTTACAACTTGTTATCAACAATGTGTGATACGTACCTAGTTGAACTAGGAATATTATGTCAGTTTATAGTTTGCGTGAATTTGGTTTAAATATGCTTTTACCGGAAAGAGAGGGTGTGTTTTAGGACCAAATGCCCTTTAACACAAATTTCAAGAATGCCACATGTCTTCTATTTATTCCTTCTTTGCCTAGTGTTCTAATTAAGAAAATGTAATACCCAATCATTCAATGATTTATTATTCAAAGACTACTAACTTGATGAGCGATTTATCAAACAAACATTCTAATAGTTCAAATCAATTAGAGAAGCAAATACCTAAACAAAACGATGTTCAAGAACCTTCAATGTTTAAGTCTAACATGGTAAAACCCTAGTGGCATAACTTGTTGACTAACCGCCACCCAAAGATGATCACGAGCACTATAGCTTTGCATCTTTGCGAATTCAGCAATAAAAACGGATTTGCACACGATGGAATGGATTGGAGTTAAGTAAATATGAGTAAAAATGGTGGAAAAACTACCCAAGTTCGTCACTTTTGCTCCGGGTGCGAATTTGGGTTTCTGAATTGATAAAATCCCTTAAACATGGTCAAAATCTAGATAATTTCAACAAATATAACCATACGACGTAAGCTTCGCCCTGAGGACGTAACTTACGTCCTCTGCTATAATAAACACTGTTAGTCTCTGCCTTACGTTCCAAAACGTCTTATGGGTCCTTTTTCAAGAAGAACATAGCTTACTATTTTAAGGACGTAAGCTACGTTGTATGCCTGTTTTGCATCAATTTCTTCATTTTCTTTATCTCTTTTCATTCGTATAACATCCAAGCTTCGTGCAACCCATGAATATTTAGGCTTCCCACACCTAGAATTCAAACATAAAATAAAGTGATTATGCTTGATAGGAAATTTAAGTTTAAAACATACGTTTAAACACTTAAAACACGTACGAAACATAAACGAATGATCTTCCTAGGCAAAAATTATTTTTTATTTGAACTTCTACTAATAAAACTACCCAAATGTTGTCGCAATTATATTACTCCCAACGTCTTAGCAAAATTCAAATAATAAGAAACATATTGTTTGGCGCAAAATTGTTGCAAGCTTAGAAAGATCTGCGACAACTTTGCCACAAATACTTATTTTTATATTTTATATTATGATTATTTAAAATTATTTTAGGTTTTTTATTGTTATTGCCATTTATCGGAAAGTTGTCAGAATATTGTGGCAAATATAGGGTTGTGGCAAACTGGTTGCAAAAGTTTGTACCAAACAAACCCATTTTCTACTAGTACAAGTCTAGTGAATGCGATGATGGTAACATGATACCAGTGGATGACTAAATTACATGATGGAGATCCATTTCTTATTGAACTTCTACTAATAAAACTATATATATTTTTTGCTCTACCGCTACCATCTTGCTACTTCTCCTGCACCTACTCCACTACCATTATCGCTCCTGCTCCTATTATTATTCTCTCTATATTTTTATTATTTGCAAATGTTAACTTTTAATTCTTTTAAGTGTTGAGATTCGATTCAACTTCAGTTCTTAAATTTTTTATACTATTATTAAATAAAATATTTTTATAAAAAATAAATTCACTATTTTTAGTCAATTTATAAAAACAAAGTATTCTTTAAAACCATGTCATTAAATTATATTAAACTGGTCTTTTAAGTCATTTTCTATGCGGCATCAAGCGGGAAAAAAAATACTAGTACATACAACTCATGTTAACCACTAGTTAGATGGTTCGAGACGTCTGGGCTTGAACTCACTTTTATTCGCATCAAAATAGATGTCACAACCAAATTATATTAATGCAAGATCATAGATATAATTAAAGGTAAAGTGGGATAAACAATACAACTCCCGCGAAAACATCAATACGAACTTAAAACTATATTGTTCATAAACTATGCACTTTGAGTTCTTGGTGAGAAGGTTTTATTAGTGCATACATTAGTATGGATACAATACATAAACTATATTATATGAAACATCTTCGAATACATGTTATCTAGTTGGGTTTTGGGAATCTCGAGAGCTCTCAAAAGAAGATGGCGCTTGATTTGCGAAAGAAGATGGTGTTTGAGTTGTGAATACCATGTAAAGACTCTTTACCGTAGGATGTAAGAATTTTCAATTCTGTAAAGAGAAATACGAAGGTAAATATGAAAGTTCCAACGTGACCACTGTGTTTGTGTTAAAGAACTCATGCACGTGTTTTTCCTTCTGGTTCCAACAAAGCATATACGAAAGTTATAATAGATTGTTGTCCGTAAATCAATTACACATCATTTTATTTATCACTACAACAATTTAACTCTGTCCCGACGACACTTATAGCGATGACATTTGTCGTTGGTACAGGTTGCTCTATACCGACGACTTGTCGTCGGTATAGAGTAATTGAGATTTTTGACTGGTCAAACTGTATACCGACGACAAGTCGTCGGTATAGAGTTGGCGGGATGCTAAAAAATCAGGCGGGTTTATGAAAACCCTATACCGACGACATATCGTCGCTACAGGTTAATTTTATTTTTTTTTTATTTTTTTCTATCTCGGTTTACAGATTTAAAAAAAAAAAATTAAATCAACCTTTCCCGACGACATGTCGTCGGGATAGGTAAAAAGATAAAAAAATATTTTCTCAGTCCCGACGACATGTTGTCGGGACATGGTTTTTTTAATTTTTTTATTTTACCTCTATAGGGACGACTTTTTTTACTCTATAGCAATGACATGTCGTCGCTATAGAGTGCAGAACCCTTAAATCGCATTTCAGACCTTCTGCCTCATTTTTCACCCAAAAAAACCCCAATTTTTCTCCCGATTTCATCTCGGTTTATAGGCCTATTTGGTAGCAAATTAGAGTGTTTAAAGGTAAGAATGATGTTTCTTTTACTATAATAAAGTTATATAATCTTGTTTTTATAAGTTTTATCTAAATTTTTATGTTTTAGGTGAGATTAAAGTTGCAGAACTTAGACAACAGCAACAACAAAATCAAGAAATTATATAACAGCAACAACAAATCCAACAACAACAACAACAACAAATACAAGAAATGCAACGATTGCTTCAAGAGCAGATGGAAATGATGCGCTACTGGCAGCAGCAACGACCACCGGGTGGTCATTAGCGTTTGTATTTTTGTTAGATTTTGTTGAACTTTAAACTAATTGTATGAATTATCTTTTTGTTAAACTTATATTTGAATTTGTATGAATTATTTGTTTGTTAAACTTGCATTGGATTTTTATTAATTATATGTTTTTTAAATATTTTAAAAAAATTAGGTTCTGCATAAAATAAAAAAAATAAAAAACTGAGATTTATAGTGACGACAAGTCGTCGCTATAAATCTCAGTTTTTTTTATTTTTTATTCGATAAAATCAGAAACCACGATACTTATAGGGACGATTTGTCGCTCCTATAGAAAAACTTGTGCCGACGACCTCTATCCCGATGACATATCAACCTATTACAACTAATTTTTGCGAACTAACTCTATAGCGACGATATGTCGTCGCTATAGACCAAATTTAGCTATAGCGACGACATGTCGTCGCTATAAGGTTCCAAATTTTCGTTGATATAGGGCCACTTTCTTGTGGTGTATACAACATTTACATAAACTAATTAACAAGAAATTACATGAATCAATGAATCAATTAAACAAATAATTTAGAGATAAAAGAATATGTAGATTAGAAAAGTCGAGATCACTTAGCATAATCATATGCTTGTTTTTCCCTTGAAGATTAGCTTCAGAGGTGTTTTTCTTTTCAAAGCAATTCCAAATTTATCATCCATATCAAGCTTTGCTGGATCCTCGCCATTAGGAAGAGACCAATCGAACTCATGAATTAAACAGGCCAATACAAATTTAACACTTTTGATACCTGATGGTAATCCTGGACATATCCTCCTTCCTGAACCGAATGGTAATAATTCAAAGTCTTGACCCCTAAAGTCTATATTTGAGTTGATAAATCTATCCGGGTTGAAAGATAAAGGACTATCCCAAAATTTAGGGTCACGGCCCATTGCCCAAACATTTACAAATATTTTGGCATTCTTAGGGATTGAGTAATTCATAACCTCACATGTTTCTGCCGCCATATGTGGGAGAAGAAGAGGCACAGGTGGGTGTAATCTAAAGTTTTCTTTGAGGCAAGCTTGTAGATAAGTTAATTTGGATAGTCGAGAGTTTGTTATTTGATTTGAGTTAAAGTTCGTTTTAATCTCCTCTTCTATCTTTGTCATGACTTCTTTGTTTCTAACAAGCTCGGTCATAGCCTACATCACCGTAGAGGTTGTAGTATTTGTTCCCGCTATAAATATCTCCTATAAAACCAAAAAAAGAGAGTCGAAGGAGTTCATCAACTGTTACATGATTGAAAAAAATTTAAAAACGATTATGTGCCCATGAAGCGATATTGTTGCTACAAATATTGATTGTAAAAATCGAGATATGTTAAGAAATATAATCATACCGTAACAATTTGATTGATTTGGTTATTTGAGAATCCATTTTCTAGCATTCGATCCAAGAATGATTGAGCTTGCTCTGATGACCACATTGAAGAATTGACTTGAACCCTTCTTTCCTCTATTATGTCCTCCCAATATGCAAATACCTTGTTAAATTCTTTCATGGTTCCTTTCCTGATTCCATGAAGATCAAATCTATCAAGCACAGGGAAAAAAGAACCAAGATCTTTTACACGGCCTCCATACTCGATTATTGTATGCAGTGACTGTTTCAATTCGTCTTGAGTCCCATGTTCATCTTTGAAATCAAGCAAATCTTTGCCAAAGATAATGGAGCTCAAAGTGTTAAATAGTGTGGTAAAAACTACATCCTCGACATCAATCACTTGTCCTTGTTTTCTACTCAAGAAATCCAACAACTTGCCTATCTTTTGCTCTCGAATTCTAGTGTGGGCCTCTAAAGCTTTGGTCGAGAACAACTCAGCTCGGCAAAGGGTTCTTAAGGCCTTCCATGTTTGGTTGCACTCTGACCAAATGAGGGACTGAGGTATTAGGGATGACTGCTGAAATGCAGTAGGCACAACACGAGAGGAAAGCAGGCGATCACTACAAGAAAACCACCCTGTCGCGACCAGGTCTATGGCGACGACAAGTTGTTGTCGCTATAGGTTACCTATGGCGACGACATGTCATCGCCATAGAGATACTTTGATTTTTGACTATTCTACCTCTATGGCGACGACATGCCGTAGCCATAGGTCCTTTTTTTTGATTTATTTAAAATAATACTAGAATGATTAAAATAATGTGTGACCCCTATGGCGACGACAAGTCGTCGCCTTAGGTAAAAACATTTTTTTTCCTTTTTTTTCCCAAAATAAGTTGGAGGGAAATAGTCTCGCCAATATGAAAACTCTATGGTGATGACATGTCGTCGCCATAGAGTTTATGATTTTTTTAAATATTATAATAATTAATAATTATAATAATTATAATAATAATTATTAATTATAAATATTATTATTAATTAAAATAATTATTAATTATAATTATTATTAACAATTATAAATAATAATAATAATAATAGATAATAATTATAATTATAATTATTATTAATTAAAATTATTAATTAAAATTATTATTAATAATTATAACTAATAATAATAATAATAACAATAATAATAATAATAACAATAATAATGATTTTCTTAAATATGATATTAATAAAATAATAATTATAATTAATAGTAATAATAATTATAACAATAATAATAATAACAATATTAATAATATAATAAATATTATTATTAATTAACCGTGTGTATGTTTGTTTATATTTAGTTACCATAAATGAGTGTTAAACAAGGTCAAATATGTTCGGTTATGATGGTCTTGGTCGATTACATTCGTCAAAGGTTAGCTATTATCCAATTATGATCATTGGTGTTAAATTAAACACGATGTTCGTAGTTTACCGGAAATTATCCTTATTAATGGTAAGTTAGGTTTGTTTATGCTTAGTTATCATCAATAAGTGTCAAAAAAGGTCAAATATGTTCGGTTATATCGATTAGGGTCGATCAAATATGTTCGGTTATAAACGTCTTTCTCAAAAAGGCGTAACGAATAGAGCTAAACAACTCTATCCAAGTCTGCATGGTAGTCAATCATATGCTGAAAGGCGATATATTCAGGTAAGAAAACATATATTATACATCCTATGTATTATTAATTCTTTTCAAATATTATGAATATTGTTTTTAATGTTTTTAGGAGCAACAAACTGGGACCCCAAGTCACATCGAAACGTGGAGGAGGGCGCATTACAGTGAAAGTTCAGGATGGGTGAACCAGAGGGCAGAGGGGTAAGTTTTATATATTAAGTATGCTACTATCATGTGTTCATATGTTTATAATATATCGTGTTTGGTGAATTTGACCCAATATGATCTATATGCTATCCATATTTAAGAATTGTTGGTTTTGATGAGTTGTTACTTTATATATTGAAACTTAGGAATTTTATGTTAGTTGTGCTTATAAATTTAAACCTAGGAATTTTATGATAATTGGGAATTTTATGGTATTGTGCTTATGATTAAACAACATGGTTTGTATTTATTTTATAATAGTTATGCTGTCAAAATTTCATAAAAATCCTAATACCATTTCATTTTAATTCTTTATAATTGCAGGCAAAAATTGAAAATCAATACGCCCAAATACAAATGGAGGCGGGGTGAGTCGTCCGTTAATGAGATGCAATGTTTAGAGTTGGCATTAGGACAAATACGTGGTCATACGAGAGGTGTTGGACGAAAAGTAAAAAATCTCTCTCGTTATGAGCCATCAAGAGGGTCATCATCACATCGGGATGAAGAAATGGAAGAACTAAAGCGCCAAATGCAAGAAATGCAAGAAAGAATGAATTAATTTGAAAGACAAAAGCATCATCCCGATAACAATAAAGATGATGAAAACGACGACAATTAAATAGTTTATTTGTTTGGTTTGTAAAACTTAAAATATATTAGTTTGGTATGTAATTAACTAAAATTAGTTGATTTTCATTTGGATATTTGATACATTAGTTTGAATTTATGTGAATTTGATTTGAGATTTTGTTTGGTTTTTAGGTAAAAAATCTGGAAAAAAAATAATTTTAAAAATTTAATTTTTAACCGGATATCCTATGGCGACAACATGTCGTCGCCATAGGGTAAATTAAATAATTAATTAATATTTTTTTATTAATCAATTATTAATTAATTGAATATTAAATAAAATTAATTACTAACCTATGGCGACAACATGTCGTCGACATTGGGTGCATTTTTTTATTAATTTTAAATTAAAAATATTTATTGCGACGAGTTTGTCGCGACAACATGTCATCGCGACAGGGTTCTATGGCGACTACGTCTATCGCGACGACCAATTTTTGAGCTATTGCGACAAGGCTTTGACTATTCACCCTATGACGACGACATGTCATCGCCATAGGCTATAGCGACGACAAATAGAACCTATGGCGACGACTTTTGTCGTCGCGATAAAGCTGTTTTCTTGTAGTGGATCTTGAGTCTTTAGAATGCCCATGGCTGCCCCAGGTGAAGAGACAACTACAACGAGTTGCTTGCCGAAGCGGAGAGAGATGAGAGGGCCAAGTTTTTGGGCTAAGTTGGCGATGGAGACGTGGGGCTTGTCCCCGACTTGATGTAAGTTTTCGATGATGGGCAACTTTGGTAGACATGGTGGGAGGTTTTTGATGGTCGTAGAAAAAATCAATTTTGTTTATTTATACAACATTTACATAAACTAATTAACAAGAAATTACATGAATCAATGAATCAATTAAATAAATAATCTAGAGATAAAAGAATATGTAGATTAGAAAACTCGAGATCACTTGAGCATAATCAAATGCTTGTTTTTCCCTTGAAGATTAGCTTCAGATGTGTTTTTCTTTTCAAAGCAATTCCAAATTTATCATCCATATCAAGCTTTGCTGGATCATCGCCATTAGGAAGAGACCAATCGAACTCATGAATTAAATAGGCCAATACAAATTCAACACTTTTGATACCTGATGGTAATCCTGGACATATCCTCCTTCCTGAACCGAATGGCAATAATTCAAAGTCTTGACCCCTAAAGTCTATATTTGAGTTGATAAATCTATCCGGGTTGAAAGATAAAGGACTATCCCAAAGTTTAGGGTCACGACCCATTGCCCAAACATTTACAAATATTTTGGCTTTCTTAGGGATTGAGTAATTCATAACCTCACATGTTTCTGCCGCCATATGTGGGAGAAGAAGAGGCACAGGTGGGTGTAATCTAAAGTTTTCTTTGAGGCAAGCTTGTAGATAAGTTAATTTGGATAGTCGAGAGTTTGTTATTTGATTTGAGTTAAAGTTCGTTATAATCTCCTCTTCTATCTTTGTCATGACTTCTTTGTTTCTAACAAGCTCGGTCATAGCCCACATCACCGTAGAGGTTGTAGTATTTGTTCCCGCTATAAATATCTCCTATAAAACCAAAAAAAGAGAGTCGAAAGAGTTCATCAACTGTTACATGATTGAAAATTTTTTAAAAACGATTATGTGCCCATGAAGCGATATTGTTGCTACAAATATTGATTGTAAAAATTGAGATATGTTAAGAAATATAATCTTACCGTAACAATTTGATTGATTTGGTTATTTGAGAATCCATTTTCTAGCATTCGATCCAAGAATGATTGAACTTGCTCAGATGACCACGTTGAAGAATTGACTTGAACCCTTCTTTCCTCTATTATGTCCTCCCAATATGCAAATATCTTGTTAAATTCTTTCATGGTTCCTTTCCTGATTCCATGAAGATCAAATCTATCAAGCACAGGGAAAAAAGAACCAAGATCTTTTACACGGCCTCCATACTCGATTATTGTATACAGTGACTGTTTCAATTCGTCTTGAGTCCCATGTTCATCTTTGAAATCTAGCAAATCTTTGCCAAAGATAATGGAGCTCAAAGTGTTAAACAGTGTGGTAAAAACTACATCCTCGACATCAATCACTTGTCCTTGTTTTCTACGCAAGAAATCCAACAACTTGCCTATCTTTTGCTCTCGTATTCTAGTGTGGGCCTCTAAAGCTTTGGCCGAGAACAACTCAGCTCGACAAAGGGTTCTTAAGGCCTTCCATGTTTGGTTGCACTCCGACCAAATGAGGGAGTGAGGTATTAGGGATGACTGCTGAAATGCAGTAGGCACAACACGAGAGGAAAGCAGGCGATCTTGAGTCTTTAGAATGCCCATGGCTGCCCCAGGTGAAGAGGCAACTACAACGAGTTGCTTGCCGAAGCGGAGAGAGATGAGAGGGCCAAATTTTTGGGCTAAGTTGGCGATGGAGACGTGGGGCTTGTCCCCGACTTGATGTAAGTTTCCGATGATGGGCAACTTTGGTGGACCTGGTGGGAGGTTTTTGATGGTCTTAGAAAAAATCAATTTTGTTTGTTTGTAGATGAGTAAAAGGAAGAAGGCTGTTGATAGCACAAAGAGAGGTGGTGCGAGATTGTTATCTCTGATAAATGCTGTGAAACCCATTAGATTTGGTAAGGTGTTTGTGAATGGTTCTGGACATAGGGACGGAGGGTATTTATAAGCTTACAAGTTTTATATGTCAAGAACCTTCCTTTACTATTCTAATTAGGCTGGTGCTGATATGAATGTGCTGGTCAAATGATATATTCTAAAGACCACCACTTAATTTGACTTGCCATCCCATAGACTCGTATATATATAATACAACCTGGGTTTTTTTTTTTATTTGCATGGGGAATCAATTGGTTTGAATGCAAATAGATATCATTATGTTTAATAGATTATATAACTACGTTCCAATCAGGAATCTATTTACTAGAATTAGCTTTTATTTAAAAATCTTGAAAAGATTTACAACTTGCAGTTATCCAGATACGTACAATCAAATGCTAATATTAAATTTAGGTAGACAAATTTGAAGAAACTAATTAACTGACTAAAACTAATTAAGGCTGCGTTAATCTTGCGATGATGAGTCTGATTCATCTTCAACGAGGCCTGCGGTTGTGGAGGAGATTGTTTTATTAAGAGCCTCGCGTGGTAAAAATGAAATTAAGCCACGTTCTCGGTAGCGGTGGAACCAGAATTTTTTTTCTAATAGTTTTTGGATTCTAACAACGAAGACGTCATAGTTTTCGGGTCGGTAAAAGGTTGGTTCGGGTCTCAAAAATAAAAAAAACGTTGTCACTAGAAAAAAAATACAATGTTATTTAAATATAATATAATACATTTTATAGTCGTTCCATACGAGTTTTTCATATTTTGAAACCGACTAATCACATCTTTAATGGTAATGTTCATAAAGAACTATTTTTCAATATAATAAATAATAACATCATTCGTAATATTTATTAATCATTCACTTAAGCAAATTTGTCGTCACACGCTTCATTATATAAAAAACACATCTCAGTACTCGTGATAGCAACGGGTAAAACTAATGTTAAATTTAATAAACGCTAGACCAACATATATATGATAGAAAATGGGAATTGATCGATTAGGATTTGGTGTTCTGATTGTAGTATTTTACATTTCACGTAATTAACATAAGATCAATTATTTAAACATTAATATAACTTTTTAATTTATTTTTTTTAACTTACAAACTAGTTTATATAATTTGTTTAGACCAATCCACAATGGGAAAATAAGTTTTTTTTTCAAAAAAAACAATGGTGTCAATCGTAAAAAAAATATTGGTGTTAGTCAGAACTTGCGCAATTTATATTCTTCTTGGAACCGAAAAAGGAAAGGTGTCAGTTGACCAGTCCTTCGTAATATTGTTTCGCCAATGGTTCTCAGTCAAAAGAATCAACACTTCAAAAATTTAATAGTTTACGCGACAAGCGATTTTTCCTAATATAGCAAAATGACCATACAAACAAAGTTGCGACAAAAACGAGTTTGTAGGAATAAAACCCATAGCAAAAATATTTCAACAAGTTTGTGACAAACCTTACCACAAATTTAAGTGGTGTACTTCCGCGGTTTTCAAACAATTCAGCAAAGTGGTTATCTCTGAGTAGCGGAAACGCTCGTCTGCATGGTGCCACTTCATCAAACTCTTTAAAGTAAGGATAAACTTTTGTACAATTTTGAAGGGTATACTGGCACACCTGTATAAGTTCTTCAAAACTCATGCGTCCCTGCATTCCACTCCGTAAGGTGAAAGTATAGAGAAAAGTATGAGTCAATTTCATTCACCTAGTGTTCCCTCACAATTAAACCCTCAATCAATGATTTGTTTCTAATTCTTCTTGTGATTAAACAAATGTTCCTACATTTACAAATGACCGAGAATGTGTTAGGAGTGTTGAATGAAATTTTGAAAACCAAAGAATTCATATGACTACAATAGTATGAATATCTTTCATTTTTTAGTACATCCATGTGTGTTGCACTAACAACACCCAAAAGAGTTTCATAAGCTAGATGTATGAGTAGGTGCTCCCTTAAAACAAAGAAACGAGGAGGAAATGTTTTCTTCAACTTGAATATGGTTACGATGATAATGTCCTTCATCTGAGCCAAATCATCTACATCCAACAATTATAAGCATAAGACTCAAAAAAACATGCACAACCCTTTTACAACCTCATATGTATATTTTGAACCAAAATCTCCTAATAATATGCGGAAGCAAACACTGCATAAACACATGACAATCATAGGCTTTTAAAACCTTGAAAAGTATTGCTTTGGTCTTTATTAAACTCCCTAGGTTTGAAGCATTACAATCTAGATATCCTCTAAGTATTGTCATCTTCCCACCGTTATCATAGATAGGGTTTGAAAGAGGCCAGTCACAAATATGCTCAATGTCTTGCCTTGCCTTGATGTTGTCTATCGATTTTTTAGTGTCCAAAATTATATGAAACAGATTGTCGAATACATTCTTCTTGATATGCATTACATCGAGGTTATGCTGGATCAACAACTAACCCCGATACATAAGCTTCCAAAAGATGTTTCTCTTTACTGAATTATGTGTTATCTCAAAACCAGGCGGATTTCTATATAATTGACTACCATGAGATTCACCTTTGTAAATAATGGGCATATATTTTACAGTCTGCCATATTTCCTCTCCACTTGGCTATTGAATATATCTTACGTTTATACCTGTTTAGGTTTTACGAAAGTTAATCTCATCTTTTAGAAACAATGCTTAGTAGAAAGATGTTGTCTATTTCATGTTACATCAATTTGAACTTGCTCGAGCTACTCGGCTAACTCTGTTGCTTTCGAAGAAAACCTTGATTTGAAAAGAAAAATAAACATCTTACTTGAATGATCAAACAATTTTTTCTGGAATATTCAAGGGGATTTGGAGGATCGGCGAGGAGGAGGGAAAGAGCGATCGCAAATCTCATGAATGAATTCAAGAGTATGCGGTGGCTCCTAAACGAACTTCTCTCCTACATCTGATCGCAACGTCTGGTCATTTTTGAATAGTAAGGGGCGGAGGGGTACCATTCATTTCTTTTATCTGTCTCGCTATACAAGACTTGATGTACACTCTAACCAACATGGTACCCTTAGAAATAAAGCTGGAATGATCCTGATTGATTGGAGAAACATGGGCAGGCTAACTTACCATGTGTGCTCCTCCTAGACAACATCCATATCAGTACTATCCTCATTTGATAATTAGTATGTCGATTGTCATAATAAGTCTCAATGTCATAGTTGAATAAATGTTATAGCTCATCAACAAAAAATTGTAAAAATACATAGATATTTTTTCTCCTCCCAAACATGGGAAAGCTAACTTACCATGTGTGCTCCTCCCCAAAAGAAGTTCAAACCTACATCTAATAAATAAAAATTAGTAAAAGGTACAAAGAGATTCAAGATTTCTGTAACTATATTTTCTTAATGAAATGATACAATGATAGTTTCCATATATAAAGACTAGAATGAATGATGTTTGCATGGTATATAATATTGCATATAGATGATGCATGAATAGGGGACAACTATAATGCTCTAGCAAAAAGTGTAACAACCAAAAAGTTAAATAGACAATACAAATGTTTAACATTTTTAACATGTCCCTTCAAGCGAAAGTGCACTTCGATGAAGCCTGGATTTAAGAATGTCAAAACATGAAGATGACAATCCTTTGGTCCAAATATCTGCTAGCTGCAAGGTAGTAGCAATGTATCAAACAGTGAGAGTCTGAGCTATAACATTATCTCAAATGAAATGTAACTCATCTCAAAGTGTTTCATGCTTTGATAAACATTGGATTAATATGGCACCAAGATTGTCACACCAAAGAGTCGATGGACAGGAGGGGGTAATCTAAAGCTTATGCATGAAAGAACATCCAATGAATCCCTATAATGGTATGAGCCAATACTTAGTACTTGACCTCTATACTTGATCGAGAAATAGTGTCTCTTAGAACTCCAACTGATTAGATGGGTCCTACAAATATGCAATAATCAATAGTGGAATGCCGATCATTAGGACATCTAGCAGAATCAGTGTGCGTAAGAGTAAGCATGTGACATCCGGTAATTTTCCGTTACCAAACTCCGTTTGTTCCGTTAAGTCTTGCATACACGTGTCGGGAGCACACACTAGTTGTCGTTGAACGTTGGTGACTTAATAATAATTAATAATGTTAAACAATAATTTCTATGTTGATTATTAGTTGTGATTATGTGATTTAAATATTAATTGTGAATTTTATCGCGTAACGTGGAAACGTGTGTATTTACTTTGTAAATTTTGTAGCTTGTAAAGATAATACATATAATTGTTACTACTAGTTTATATGTTTATTATTCTAGTCAAAAACATTCTAAATGAGTATTTAAAAGCCTGATCTTTATAAAATACAAATTATAAGGGTTAAAAGGGTAAATATGATTAATTAAGTTACAAAATCAAAAAAAAAATCCTAACCCTAAACACCTAATCGGCCGCGACTTCATCCTCTCTCCCTCTCCCTTTACGATTTCGGCCAAGAACACCAACAAAGCCACGGATTTGATCGATTTCAAGCATCACAACAAGTTAGAATCATCAATTGCAAGCCATTACACGTTTAAAGGTTAGATTTTTGTATGATTTGATGATTGTTCATGATTGGCCGAAAGTTCCATGCGAATTTTGCAATTGATGGTCGATTACATGTTGTTTGTTGATGTTAATGTGTTTGTTAGATAGATTACATGTTAATTAACGTCAAGTATGCAATAAAGGTTGGATTTTTACGAGTTTTTATGGAAATTACATTAGGGCCGAAACCCTAATTCGAAACTTGCAATTGTGGATCGATTTGTTGATGTTGGTTAGTGTTATTATGTTAGTTGGATTGTATATATGCTAGTTAACGTCGATTATGCAAGAAAGCTATGATTTTGATACATTGTTCATAGGTTACTAATAATAGTAACTTTATTTTGCATGAATTGATGATTGGATGATGTATGAATGTTATGGATGTGTTTGTGATGATGATTAGATGCTAAGTTGATGTTATGAACAATTGAAAATCAAGAAGATGTGTTATAGTTCATACATTGCTAAAAATAGTAACTTTTGGTGTTGAATGTTGATGAATCATGATGATTAAGTGTTGTTGATCATGTTTAGATGTTGTCATGGACTTGAATTGGTATATAATCGATGAATTCATGAATTTAGTGTGAGTTTGATGAATTTGGGATGAACTTTCCCAAAAGGGAAACTTTAATTGTGCAAATCCTTGAATTGGATGATTTGAGCATGTTTGGGATATTAGGATCATGCTAGTGTGTTCATGGATGATTTCTAAGTTGATTAAATGTGTTGTCTAGGTTATATGAATGTTGATTTGGTTTGTTACCTGTTTTGGCCTGTTGTAATTCGCATGACTTGTATGTTAATTGGTTGTATGATGATCTAGGTAGTACATGTGGTTAATGATGTGATATATGTAATCAAGTTGTATGTTGATCATGTATGATATACAGTTGTGTTAGTATTAACGAATTATCACCTATAATGTCACCAACGGGTCAACTGGGTCAAATGTGTCTTGTCTTTCTTAAACCTTGAGTTCCTTGGTTTGTAGAGCACTTAGGGTTTCGTGTTGATTTTGTATACACGTACTTATGTACTCTTGTGTTCTAGGTGACCTTTGAAGGTTGTCTTTTTCTTTCAAGTTAAGCTCTAGGTTAATTCTTGCGCGCATCAGGTGAGTTCTTGCCCCACTCATTTTACATCATCTCTTTTGGGGGAGATAGCATACTGTTGATCACAAACGCTTTTATTTATGAGTGTGTATAATATTGATATAGTGTTGTTTACCATGGAAAGTCCTCACACTTTTGGATTGTTAATATTGAATAGCGGGGAAATCTTGGGTAGTACTACTGGGTCTGACGAGCCCCACCTGTGCGACTCGAGGTCAAACGGGTGCAATTTTGTCCTAACACATATTCGTCACGACCTGGTAAGTCGTGACGGGAGGCAACAAACGTAACACAGTCAGCTTCAATCGCGAAATCACTATGATTAATATTTTTATGTTAATAGACTAGCTATCTATTGCAATACACTACTTATGCTCTGGAAACTGTTGATTGGCTTATATTTTAACGCAAACTCTTGAACTCACCAACCATGTGTTGACTTGTTTAGTATGCTATTCTCAGGTTAAGGTTGCCAGTTGCCTAGGAGCACGCACGTCAGCATTGTTGAGTTGTCTACATTTGTTTGTTTACAAATTTGGGATTATTTTTATATTAAACATTTGTGTTTGGGGCGCGTATGTTTTGCGCATTCTCTTTACATACTACTTGTTTTGGGTTTTTTGTTTTAAAAACGCTTCCGCAGTATTTTAAACGTTAACTCTGGTTTTGTTTATTTATCATATAGAGTCGTTCTTGGTAACTAATGACTGAGATCCTGGTATGTCACGCGCCTCGCGGTAAAACCCCGCTCGCGGATTTTGAGGGTGTGACAAAGCATGTAAGTCAGATGTGACTAATCGACCGATAGTCGAATGATATGTAAGAGTACCCATAAGGTATCTCAGGATATGCTTAACTGCTCTCTGATGTAGGTTTTTGTAAAAAATTGTGAAACCTTGCAGCAAGCATACATGATATGGGTTGGATCAACAAAGCCCGAAGGTTAAAGCATATACACTATCTAAAATAAAGCCTAGAGAAAAAGCAAGCAATAAAACAATCCAAATAGTGGTGGGTTTTGATACAGGTAAAAGTCTCTGTATCGTCATGTCTGTATGATGAAAGCCCTTGAAAACAAGTTGGGCTTTATATCGACTGATAGTACCATTTGGATTACATTTATTCCTATAAACACATTCAATCCTACTACACCAACCATTTTTCATGTTGAGAGAAGGATATAGGCTGAATAGTAGGACAAGTAGATGAATGAAGAAGAAAATGATATGGAAACTAATGAGGCTGGCGAGTATGATCGTGAGAACAAGTTATCATTGGATGAGAATGAGGGGGAGGGGAGGGGAAGGTTGAGAGGGAGGAAGATAAAAAGATGAAAGAAGGGTGGGGGATACTTAGGAGGGAGCTGATGTAAGTAGTGTAGATGGAGGGATGATAATAAAATGTAAGGTGAAAAAAGAAGAGTTGATAGGTTTAATGAGGGAGGTGGAAGAATAGTCATGGAAGATTTAGAAGCACAACTAGATTTAACAATAGGAATGTAAAATAATGTCTCATGAAAGGTGAGATGATGAGGTGATAGTTTGTGGCGTGTGAAGATCTTAGTGGAGATAACGATGATGAGATGGAGCATGAGCAGGAAATAAGCATGGAACAGATTTGGGTGAGAGCTTATCCGCATGAGTATCCCCCAAAAACGGATAACACAAACACCCAAAGGTTCAAAAAAAGAATAGTTAAGTTAGGTGCCATAAATAATCTTATTAGGAGAAGAATGATAAAGAACTGGTGTTGGTAACCAATAAATGAGAAAAGTTGCATTGGGAAAACCATCATACCAAAAGCATTATGGAAGATGAACATAAAACATTAAGGCTCGTGCAACTTCACATAGATGACGGTTCCTTCACTTAGCAACCCTATTTTATTTCGGTATGTAAGGACATGAAATATGATAGGATATGCAAGAATCATATAGATTTTTGATCTATGAAAAGGATACAACTACCAAAAACTCAGGATTCAAAAATTGGCCTTCAACTGTCGAATGATGCCAACTGCTTAATAAATTGCCAATCAGCATATGTTGAATAAAATGCCGACCAGCATATGCTGAACCACTACTGATCAACACTTAACAAATGCACTGCTGATCGACTGTGGCTGATCCACACTAAACCCTGTGAGCTGCTGATCAACTATTACACAAGATAAGACTGTTTGTACCGACAACTTCTGTGTTCTGTATTTTGAAGATAACATAGTACTGAAGCTGCCTAACTCTGATGTGCTGATTGTGTGTCTTGTTGTATATTCTGAACATAGAATAGTTTACTCTTATTGTTTAGATTTTATAGTATTAAACCCACATACTTGTATAGTAGAGGTAAGCTTTGTCAAGCCACTTGGTTTATTTGCTGATTGTATCATTTGTACTCAAAAGATTAATCAAGTGAATACTTTGAAAGAACAACTTATGTATTTATCTTTACTCAAAGTATTTATGTTTGTTAGTAAGTTGTTAACTTAGATTCTGCATTCTTAACTTCTGATCAGATAGAAAAGTCTTGTTAATCTACAACCTTGATCCAATAAGTGGTGTTAGAGCTTTGGCTCTTGATTTGCTTGAAGTCCCCTTTCAACAAATCACTTGTTTTTCATTTGATAACACTATCAAACACCACACTTCTTCATACTCCTCTATCCTTTCAAAATAACTGCTGTAGCCTTCTCAAGTAAGTATGACTTAAAGAATGGAACTCAGACCAAACCTCCCATGTTTACACCACGTGACTATGATACTTGAAAAATCCAAATGGAGGATTTTATAAGGAATCAAGACATGAGACTTTGACTCTCTATTCTGAATGGACCATATGTCCCCGTGGTCCAAGCTACTGGTGAAGGTGGAGTCATGATTCTCGAAGATCATACAAAGTACTCAGATGAAGATCTGAAGAAGATGGATGTGGATTCAAAGGCTCTATGGCTGATCAGAATGAGCATACCAAACAGCATCATGCATGGCCTTAAGAAATTCACAATTTCTTACAAGTTGTGGGACGCATTGAAGGCTAGATTTGAAGGAGCAGAGGATATGAAAGAAAACAAAAGAGGTGTCTTGAAGCAGAAGTTCAAGAACTTTGGTTTCACAAGGGGAGAAACCATGACTACTACATATCTTAGATATGTTGAACTGCTAGACTCTCTTAATGAAGCAGGAGTGAAGATGGAGAATAGTGATGTTCTCATAAAGTTCTTAAGATCATGATGAAATACATGCATAGTGTACACTGTGTCCATTAGAAGAACTTAGAATTTGAAGACAATGACCCATGAGGAGTTATATGGCATCTTGAGTGCTTATCAGATGGAGATAGATGCAGATGAAGATTCATTTGGTAGATCTTCAAACCCTTTAAAGTTATCAGTTCTTGTTGCACCTATTCATGAACCTGTTCACTTCCACTCCCACTACCAAGCCTATCAAACTCCTATGGTGACTCATCAAGTACCGATGATCACCTATCCTAAATCTCTAATTGCTAAATCTTAGTCATCACCATCATTCAACAGATGGAATCAACAGGCCTCACCATCCTTTTTACAAACATAGCCTTTGTTAGTGAACAAGCCAACTTCTTTGAACTCTTTGAAGAAGATCTAGAATGCAATCATCAGATATTTTAAGGAAATGGAAATCAACTACCAGATAGCCATGATCTCCTTTAGGGCTAAGTAGTTTCAGCAGAGAACCGGAAGAAAGTTCCTGAGGTGGAGAAGATCAGGATTTGGGTTTGATAAGAGCAAAGTAAAACGTGTAGGGATTGAACCTAGAGGCTCGGGAAATCAAATCAAGATATTAAAGATCTACTCGCGTGACAACTTGGAGTTTCCACGCGAGAACTTGGAGTTGCCGCACGAGAAGTTGGAGTTGCCGCACGAGAAGAACATCTTGCATGAGAACTATATGAAAAGTTCATAGTTTAGTATAAATAATAGTTAGTTGATGTAATTCTTAGAGCTTTTTCCATTTTCCTGATTTTGTTTGTAATTGTAAACATTCAAATCAGAGAGCAACATACATCAAAGTTATTTGCATTCTTGTTCATCTAATTCTCTTTCAATCTTTTTACCATGATGATTATATTCCGCATTCTTATTACGAGATCGATCTGATTAGTAAAATATTGATCGTTATAATTGGTATCAGAGCTTGGTATGCTCAAGATCGATTGATTTGAAGATTGAAGAGTGTTTTTAAGTGTTCTTAAGCTTCGAATTGGAATCCTTTAAAGATCAACTTGTTTCTTGATGTTTTTGATCACTTTTGAAGATGTTGAAAGCTATTGTGTTGTTGATTGAAGATTTGATGGTGTTCATGTGATTAAACAAGCTAAATTGAATCAATTAGAGACACTTAGGATCAAAATTGAACCTATATCACTAATTGAAAGCTTAATTAATCAATTTTAAACAATTTGGTGAAAGATTGAAGGTGAAATTTCAAAATTAGGACGAAAATGGATCAGGCGAAACTTGTTAATCGGACGCGAAAAGCTCTTACTCGCGCGATAAGTTTGTTATTCGCAAAAGTTTGTTGAAAAGTTTGTTACAAAAGATTCCTTTCACGTGAGAAGTTTACTTTTCACAAAATTCAGTTAAAAAACTAACCGCGCGAGAAGTTGGTACCTTTTCGCACAGAAACTCTGATCTTCGCTCGAAAACTTCAAGTTTGAAACTTTTTGAAAAGTTTGATTTCTGAATTTCAAGATGGCTAATCTAAAGCACATCATTGGTACTCCTAACCTTGACAATGAGATTGGAACAAGCACAAAGCCCCCTAGACTTCTTAGCAAAGAAGATTATCCTGACTAGGTGTATCGTTCTGAGAATCATCTTATTTAAACTGAACCCCAGATGATGAGGTCAATTAAACAAGGACCGTATATTCTAGTGTATAACACTGATAAGGGAGAGTTGGTTCCTAAACCAGAACATCTCTGGGATGAAGAAGACATGAAGAAATATGAGCTTGATGATAAAGCATATGCTGCTATAACCATGGCGCTTAATACTGAGATTGCTCAAAAGTTCAAGGATTACATAAAAGCTAAAGATTTATGGTATACGACGGAGGAGCAGATAATGGGCAATAAGGATATGAGGGAAAGCCGAAAGGACATGTTGAATCAAGAGTTTAATATGTTTAACCACGTACTTGGTGAAACTTTAGAGGTTCTAATATCCAGGTTTGTTAACCTGATAACAAAGATGAAGAGTGCTGGAATTACCTTGGAGAATATTTCTATAAACAAAAAACTGTTGAACTCTTTACCCTACAGCTAGAACAATAACTGCACTACCATCAAGAGAACCAAGGATCTGTTCACCTTGTCCCTCAGTGATCTCATTTCAACCATCAAGTCATATGAAATGGATGACAAGCAGAGAGCTACTAATTACATTAACATAATGGGAGCTGAAGCATCTGCATTATATGCAAAATTGGCTAGTTTCAGCTATTACCAGTTATGTCAACAAGCAGCCAATTCTGTTAATGTAAATTTCAAGAATCCCTCCATGCCTCAGTTTCAAGCCTCTCATCAAAACCATTACAATCCAGTGCAATCTCAACCACAATCTCAGATTTATCCATAAAGTCATTCCACTCAACCTACACAATAATCATTTATTGTAAATTCCCACCCAAGCAAGTAAAAATTATTTAAATAGCTGAAGAGCATCTAGCTCTATTCACTACTTTCATGAACACCTATGAAGCTTTCACAGCTGGAAGACTCAGTGCACCCAACATTTTAGTTAATGACTCGCAACAAGTTAATACTGACGATGTTGAAGAAAATGATATTAAGTATCAGATGGCTATGGTAGTGTACCGAGAAAAGAGTTTTGCTAGAAGAACAAGGAGGAAAATGTTTGGTTTAAATAACTCGAGCAAGATTGAGTTTGATAAAACAAGTTTGAGATGCTATAACTGTAACAAACCTGGTCACTTTGCAAGAGAAAGTACCAAGGGAAGGTCAAATCAAAGTGATATTGGAAAGAAGATGATGACGGTGGAAGTAAAGTCTAAGGGAGATAAAGCAAGCACATCAAATAACAAAGCTCTGGTGTCTCGTACAAATAAAGTATGTGATTGGTCAGACCAGATGGAGATTCTAAATATCAAACTGTCTACTGCTTTGTTAGTTGAAATTCAAACTGTTGAAGAAAGTGTTGATGAAAATATACTTACTGAGTTTGTATATGATGATTTAATAAAGGGAATCTTTGCTGAAGAAGTTTGTGAGAATATTGAAGAGGTGGTTAATGAAAAATCAGTTGAGATTACTCCAGCTCAATTAAAAGTGACTGTAGAGAGAAAGGAAAAAGTTGAAGAAAAGGCTGTTGAGTTTACTCTGCCTAAAGAAGAAAAAACTATGAATGCTGTTAAGGAAACTCTAGCAGTTGCTTGTAATGACAATGTCAATGCTATTGAGATCACTCCAGCATCCAATGCAGAAAAAAAGACGGAACTGAAAGCCTTCATGGTAAATGTCTTACCAGAAGAGAAGAACAAGCAAGGAAAGATTGATGAGGTACATACTAATCTTTGTTCAAATACATGTGTAGAAAAGGTTCAAAGATACAGAGTTCACAACGAACGCTTGATTTTAGAAGTTGAAAAAGTTCAATATCAAGCTCCTAAATTTAAAAATGATGAGAAAATTTTTAAAGAAAAAGAAAGGGTTAAACAAACTGATTTATCAATCAAAATTGAATCTTCATATTGTAACATAAAGGATTTGACAACACGTCATTATAAACTATCTTTAGAAATCAATAAACTCAATAGTAAACTTTTATCTGGTAAATTGACTGTTGAAAAATCTGAGCTATCCTCAAACATGGTTGAAGGTATAATCAGTCTCAAATGACTCAAAAAATTAATGGTGGAAAGAGTGAAGTTGGATATTCTAACATTACTCCACCTATTAATCATGATTCAACATGTTTACCTTCATCAATTACCACTTCAGATGAAGAGATATATGAATTAGGTTTTCAACCAAAGTCAGACTTAATACCTCCCGTCAATGTTTCACTGACTGTTGACCCTATCATAAAAGTTGAAATAAAATTAATCATGACAATTATTTTGCAGAAAGTGTGAAGAAAAAAGGGTTGGTTGAAGATTGGGAAAGTGACGATGAAATAGATTTTCAGGAAAATAAAAGTTTTAATGAAAAATCTTCATGTAAATCATCATCAGTTATCAATAAAAGTTCAGATGTCTAACAAACAACAAAAATTAAAATCAAGAATTATTTTTAAAGATAATAAAAGATAACGTTTCACAACATCTGTATCTGACTTGAAAACTGATTTCAAAAACATATTTGTTTTAAAAGGCAACATTGATAAGAAAGATCATATCTTTAAAGAAACAAATGCAAGTTTCTTTAAACATAAATCTCCTATAACTGCTAACTCTGTGAAACAAAATGTTTGTAGATTAGGTATCAAGAAAACTCGTCCTATTCTAGTACCCACAACTCAAAAGGTTAAAGCTACAGTTCATGCCTCATCGGCTTCAGAAATAAATCAAACTATTAGGAACCATACCTCAACTCTTCCGGAATCATCTAGAAAAGTTCTTAATGAAAGAGAGAAAAGAAAGACTAGTAAGGAATAACAAGGCCAAAGAAATACTAAAGCCAGATTCTATGATAACTGTGGAAGTTATCATCAACAGTTTGTGAGAAATACACGAGAGCAACATGTGTATCATAAAATATGTTATTATTTATATGGCAAGCCAAATCATAAGGCTAGAAATTGCAATTATCAACATCAACTGTCAAGCAAAAAAAGATTTCACAATTTAATTTTAAATAATAGAAAACAATTCTTTCTAAATGTCAAATTTAAAAGGAATACAAATCAGTTAACTTCTTTTGTTGATAAAAGAAATGGCTAAATTAAAACAGATTTGCATAAAGAAAATACATAAAAGAAATCTTTACATGTTGATGATAGCAATCCTCCTTCAATTAAAACCACTTTCAAAAAAATAGTTATAAATCTGATAAAACCAATTCAAAAGTGGAAAATAAAAACAACACAATCTGAGCCTTATATTATTAAGGATTATGTTCTTAATGATAAAAGATATATGATATTAAAGTATGTATCATATTTGGATGAAAATAATATACTCAATTCAACCATAGCTTGGGTTCCTAAAAATAAATAAATTCATTCATATGTGCAGGAACAACTAAGACATGTTATCAATAGTGCTTAGCATGTTGACAGCAGTTGTTCTAGGCACATGACAAGTAATATATATCTATTAAACAACATATAACCTTACAACGGAGGATATGTTATTTTTGTTGGAGATAGAGGAGGTAAGATTACAATGAAAGGTACAATGTCTAATGGTGTATTAAGCTTGTTGATGTCAATTTTGTTGTGGAACTTAAACATAATTTGTTAAGTGTCTCTCAAATTTAGGACAAAAAGTATTCAACACATTTCACTGATAAAGAATATCTTATTCTAAAACTTGGATTTGTAATTCCTGATAAATGGGTTTTGTTAAGAACACCAAGAGACAAAGACACATACTTACTTGAGATGGATGGCTCCCATTCATTTGTAACAATGTCTTGTATTCAATGTTATGGCATCGTCGTCTAGGCCATGTAAACATCAAAAATATGAACAAGTTAGTTAGAGGAAATCATATTATGGATTTACCATTAAAAGAATTTCAACTTATTGAACATTGTTTGTCATGTTCAAAAGGCAAACAACATAAACTTTCTCATAAACCAGTTGCTCATACTAAAATTGAATCTATTCTTCAACTGTTACACATGGATTTATTTGGTCGAGTAAGCGTTTTAAGTTTGGGATGTCGTGCATACTATTTGGTTATTACTGATAATTTTTTTAGATTTACTTGAGTTTTGTTTTTAGCAACTAAGGATGAGACTCCTGATTTGCTGATCAAGTTCATGATCCTAATGGAGAATCAAACTGCCATAACCATCAAATGCATTTGAAGTGATAATGGAGCAGAGGTTTGCAATCATACTCTGAATGAATTTTGTGATTCTAAGGGGATGGCTAGACAATTTAGTTCTGTAGAAACTCCACAATAAAATAGAGTTGCTGAAAGGCAAAATAGAACTTTAATTGAAGTAGCCAGAATAATGTTATCAGCAGCCAAATTACCATCTTTCTTTTGGGCTGACTCCTTATGAAATCTTTTTCAAACATAAACCTAAAGTCAAATATTTCAAAACCTTTGGATGTTGTTGTACTTTGTTACATACATATGATTCAAATCACAATTTGATGAAAAAGCTTATGAATGTTATTTTATTGGATATTCAGCCAACAAAGTTGCATACCGGGTTTATAATAAACGATCTAAGCAAATAATTAAGTCATTTGATATAGATTGGCATGAATCTAACAAAACAGATGCAGGTTTTGCTCCTTTATAGGTATAAGATTATGCTTCATTATTTGAAACTTTTAATCAATCTTCTGTTGTGTCTATAGCTAATCCACCTTTGTCGTCATCAATTCAAGATATCTTTACTGATGTTGTTGGACCTATGTCATATTTAGCTATAGGAAGATCTTCAAACATACCTTCTTCTTCAAATGTCACAGCTGTTCCACATTCTACTTCTGAATCTGAATTACCTATTTTTGATCCAGTTGTTGACCAAGCTTCACAAGTTTCAGATCAGAGTTCCTCTTCTACTCACAATGATCCGATTGGTACTATTCAAGTTCCATTTGAAGATTTATCTGTTGATAATGATATTCATCAAGAGGAAGATATTGTGTATTAACCTGAAGGAGGGAACACTATGAAGAACCAGTTGGTCATATGTATAATTTAGATGAAGTTATTTCTGAAGATACCATTCCTCAGTTAAGAATTCATAAAGATCAATCAACTGAAGCAATCATTGGTCGATTATCACAAGGTGTCCAAACTTGAAGTCAATCTGGTACCATCAATACATGCTTGTATTCATGCTTTATTTCTCAAATTGTGCCAAAGAACATTAAGATGGCCTTAAAGGAAACTAGTTGGGTTGAGGCTATGCAAGATAAGCTGATGCAATTCAAGAAGCTAAATGTTTGGAATCTATGTGAACTTCCAAAGGGTAAGTTGCTGATTGGAACTAAATGGAGATTCAGAAACAAAATGGATGAAAAGGATATGATTTTTTGCAACAAGGCCAGACTTGTTGTTCAAGGATTTTATCAGGTTGAAGAACTTGATTATGAAGAAGTATATGCTCCAGTCGCAAGAGTAGAAGCTATACGTATTTTTCTGGCTTATGCTTCATACAAGAACTTCACTGTCTATCAAATGGATGTAAAAACTACATTCTTGTATGGAAAGATGGAAGAAGAAACCTATGTTTGTCAACCTCCTGGTTTTGAAGATCCAGATCATCCTGACCATGTTTATAAGTTAGACAAAGCACTCTATGGCTTACATCAAGCATCTCGTGCTTGGTATGCCACCCTCACTAAACATTTGCTTGCAAATGGTTATACATGGGGTGCTATTGATCAAACTTTATTCTCATGGAAGACTGGTGATGATCTCATTCTTGTTCAAGTATATGTCGATGACATTATCTTTTGATCTACCAATGATTATTGTGTAAGGAATTTGAAGCTATGATGAAAAAGAAATTTGAGATGAGTTCTCTTGGGGAAATGTTGTTTTTCTTGGGTATACAAGTTAAACAAGATGATAAGGGTATACTAATACATCAAAAAAAATATATGTTGACAGTATCCTAGACAAATATAAATTTCAAGACTCCAAGATTGTTCCCACTCTAATGTCTTCTCGTCCTACTTTAATTCCCGATCTCATGGGTGAAGACGTTGATCAACGTTTGTATCGATCAATGATTGGATCTCTGATGTATCTTACTACCAACAGACATGACATCATGTTTCCTGTCTGTCAGTGTGCATGTTATCAAATAATCCAAAGGAGTCCCACATGAAAGTTGTCAAACATATTTTCAAATACCTTAAAGGCCAAGCAAAACTTGAACTTTGGTATTCTAAAAATTCTGATTTCAATTTATATGCTTATACTAATAGTGATTATGCGGGATGTAACTTGGACATGAAATTTACAACTGGTGGTTGTCAATTTCTTGTAAATAGGTTGATCTCTTGGCAATGCATGACGCAATAGACAGTATCAACATCCACCGCAGAAGCTAAATATGTGGCCGCATCAAGTTGTTCTCAAATTGTTTGGATTCAGCAACAACTTCTTGATTATGGTCTTAATCTTTAAAACACTAAGATTTGGTGTGAGAATACTATAGTGTTGAACATAGTGAAAAATCCTATCCAACATTTTAAAACAAAACACATAAACATCTGAATGCATTTTATCCGTGACTGTTTTGATTGAAAGCTTATTCATCTGGAACTAGTCAAATCAGAAAACAACATTTCTAATTTGTTTACTAAGGGGTTTGATCATTCTCGATTCGACTTTTTAGTTCAATCTCTGGGAATGATTAACTTTGGTTAACAATTATCCTTGCACCCTCTCAAACATTTTTTTTACTCATTTTAGTTAAAATTGTTATTTTCTATCTAGATAATCACAATTTTAGGGGGAAAAAATACGAAAATGTCTCGAAAAAGATTTTGTTATTAGGGGGAGTAAAAATTGAAGAAATTTATAAAAAGATTTTGTTTTAAACATATAGAAATTTAAAATTTTCAAGGCTATATAGGAAATGATAGTACATTTCTTGATTTTGATACATTACATCCTATGGCTTAAAAGAAACTAACTTGGATTATATTTGATATGTTGATAAGCTTGACTTTAAGACTGAAAAGCACTATGATCTGTGATGCACTGAAGTAAATTCTCTATGAATAAAGTGGGTTACTCATCAAGGTTGTGTGGTAACAATAAGTCCATGCTAAAACAAACTAAGAGTTATAGTCTAGTCATACTCAAGCCAGTTACTATCTTATTCAATATCTTTCAGAAGAAATATGTAAATATAAATATCAAAAAATGAAAAAGATATGAAAAGCAAATATAAAAAGGGAAAATAAACAAAAAGTAGCAAAAAGATGCCAAAAGGCCATATAGGAATAAAAGATGCCAATGAACACAATGATAAAAGATATGTTATAGACATACATACTATATGATAAATATTTTTCTTTTGAGAATATGTTCGGACACGGAAGGCAAAATCAAAAGATGGGGGCACGTAATTACAAATTGGCATGTAAGTCCGAAACGTCTTGTGAGGGCAAAACATAAGTCCGATTGGCAGTTAACAAGTCCTAAAACTTGTTAGTATTCTGAGTTCAGAAACGTTTCTTAGGCTAGTTATGCTATAAATAGATATTATAATAGAGAAAAATAATCATGAAAATACTTATCAGAGGTAAAAGATTTAAGTCAAATTGGGGTGACTGGAAATCTCAAAAGTGTCGTGAAAATGGATAAGGGTTCTATAGGATTTTTATTGTGGGATGCACTGACTTCATACAAATTAATCTAAACATGATTAATATCACAGAAAATGTGTCAAATAAAAATTGAAGTCTAAGTTTATAGTGGATACAACATATTGATAATACGGCGTAATTAGTCTTATTTAAAATAAAGATGGATGATGTTAAATAATCGATTTCACAGAAATAAGATCCTATACTTGAAAATTTACCAAAAACTATTTAAGTTATAAATATAATTTATATGTCAATTTGTTTTTCTATTAAAGTTTGTGTTTGTTACACATTTTTTGTTCTATAAAAGTTTACAAAATTGAGGGTTCTTGGATAATTGTAAACACTTAGCTAAAATAATTTTTACTCATAACAAATCAAATCTTTCAAAAAAATAAATAAATAAACTTGAAAAGTTTAAAATTTTATAAAGTTCAAAAGAAATTGAACTTCTCGTGTGCGAGAAGTTCAACAAATGTGAAAAGGTCAAGATAAGTGAAAAGTCAGGGTGTGCGAGGTTTTGACTTCTCACGAGAGAAGTCAAAAGGCTATAAAAGGAATAGTGATGCGAATAATAAACGCTATTCGCATCGCATAACTGTTCTCACACACTTTCAAAATTTCTAAATGTTAAACATTTTTATAGTTGATATTCACGTTCATTGTGGTCGCAAATTGGTGGATAAGTGATTGATAAGGTAGATTTTATGTTTTTTTATTATGTTTGTATGTAATTGAACATGGATCGAACTAATGAGGACATTTAAACTTAAAATCAAACAAAATTAAACAAATAAAACCTTAATTCAGACTAAATCGACTCGAAATGAACAAGTTTTAACAGTTGAAACACTCTAAAAATGCTCAAATTGAAAATCTAAAAATCAGTACTTGTCACATGCGAAATGTATTAAGAAAACGAACAGATGCGAAAACATTTGAATTCGCATAGAACTTGTCGCGTGAGAACTTTGACTAGTCGCGCGAAAAGTTTACTTTTGTCAAATGGAATTTAATGCGAATACTTTAGTTTTCGCGAAAGGTTTAATTTTTCTAAATTTTTCAAAAGTTTCTAAGTCTGAAAAAATTTAATTGTGTACTAATACAAGTTTATTTAATTTTCAGATGGCGAGATCAACGGTTTTTAACAAAAACCTAATGCAATAGCATTTTTGGAGACGTTCCAGAAGGTAAAGATTTATTCAGATCTCTGATTGATGGACTTAAGACAGCTCGGATACATCATGCTATTATTGCTAATCCCACTATATACCTATCCCTAACCCAGTTCATGATGATGATGATTTGAATATGCTGTATTTTATTTTTGATGAGGAAGATGATATGGATGATGATGATGATGATGATTATGATGGTGATGATAATAAGAAGGACGAAAATGATGACAGGAAAGATGATGATGATGATCAGGGCGGTGATATGGGTTTTGCAGCTAGTGCTTCTAGATCATCGGGTACTGCTAATGTCTCCGGACCAAGTCCCGATGAAATAGTTGACTATACTCCTTTAGATTCCGCTACTAAAGAATCATATGAGAAAGAGTTTTATACATTCCAGCAACAACTGCTTGCTGAGAATCTGATGAGGATTTTGGACCGTTTGATGATTTGGATGTAGATTACACAGACATGTTTGGGAAGAGTTTTAAATACTTAGTTTCAGATATTTTGATTGAAGAAGGGGAGATAATAGGTCAGACTAGTGCCAAAGAGACGAAGATGAGATATTTTGACGCTCCTCCTCCGCCAGCTTATGTACACATGCTGAGACATTCCAAACCTTTCACAAGATACGAAAACTCGGAACCTCTTCTTAGTTAGGCGTACGATGCTGAGAAGAAGATGTATGTGAGAAAAAGAAAGGCTGGTGCTATAGAGTATTATGAAGATAAGCACGGCTTTCATACACTCAGATCTTCGGATTTATACGCTATGGGTTGTGTTCCGTTCAGTAGTCCAAGCAATTATAGAAAGGGGAATTGGATTGGAAATATGATATGGAGACAGAGTAAGACCAAGTTTAAAGACTTCAAAATTGCCAAATCCAAGGTCATTGAAGATGAGACACATATAGACCCAAACACCAACAAGAAAATAAAGATACTGGTATTTAAGCATCCTAGATATGCTAGTAAGATCCCTATACATGCTTAGTGCCAGTTAACAGCTTGCCAAAGCTTATGTGGTGGATTTATGAGAAGGAGACGGGTCATGCGGTGATCCATTGTGTAGATAAAGATTATTGTATCATAAACACTGTGGATCTACTTAAGTTTGGAAGGGCAATTTGATGAGGTTGCATGCGCGTCCAATTGCAATTGATGATTCTTTTCATCTTTTGGCAGCACAGTTCGGTTGGTTGATTATGAAGGCCTTGGTCAACAAGATGTATGCTTATGGGGGCAGTTACAAGGTTGCAGACGTGGACTTCTAAAGTATTGATTCACCGAGCCTAGGGGAGATTGTAGGGATTGAACCTAGAGGCTTGGGAAATTCAATCAAGATAATAAAGTTCAACTCGTGCTAGAACTTAAAGTTTCCATGCGAGAAGAACATCTCGCGCGAGAACTATGCGAAAAGTTCATAATATAGTGTAAATAGTAGTTAGTTGATGTAATTCTTAGAATGCCATTTTCATGATGTCTTTATAACTGTAAATATTTAAATCAGAGCAATATATACATCTTACATTCTTGTTCATCTAATTCTCTTTTAATCTTTTTACCATGATGATTAGATTCCGCATTCTTATCATGAGATCGATCTGATTAGTAAAGTGTTGATCTCTACAAAATGCTTCAACTGCAACCAACTGGGACACTTTGCCAAAGAATGCAAAGCACTAAAGTCAAACCCATCTTCCCTAAGCTCATCAACTTTCAACAACTCTCAACTTATCAAAGTCCCATTACTTCATCCAGCCAAAGAAATACAGCATGTGTAGCATCAGGAGAAGAGGTGATGACTAGAGCTTCCAAGTGGAAGATGTCACTCCCATCAACAATACATTGATGGTTGGAAGCTTAACCTCCTCACCTCGGGTAACTTCTGAACCTTGCTATACACCTAAGTGCATTGCTAAGGTAAACTTGTACAAAAATCATAATTTGGATCTCATGAAGGATGTTGAATCAATCAATCTTCATAAAACTAATTTTAAGAAAAATGATTAGGCTCAAAAGGAAAAGATAATAGATCTTGAATAGATTGTTTCATAACTAAAACATGAGCAAACTATCTTGAAGACCCAAATTGATGATCTATTGAGCATATTGAAATCAGCACAATGTGATATGGCTATAGCTTAAACATAAACTGATAAATACAATGTTCAAACTAAAAAGTTTGAAAAAATGCTTGCTTTTACCAAAAATTGCAAAAAGTTGTATCAAACCAAGATAGGTTTAGGATATAATACTATGGAACCACTAATGGCATACACTCCCACATATATCCCTAAGTGCATCCTTGAGATAAAGAAGCAAGTATCTTTCGAACCCACCTACATAAGGGTATCTGCTGAAAAAGTTAAGACATCGGAGAAGGAAGAAAATAAGGAAGTAGTTAAAGAAGTAGATGAAGAAGAAGAGTAAAGAGAAAAGGAAGAGGAAGAAAGGGAGTAGAAGAAAGAAGAACTAAATGCCAAAGCAAAGAAGGTTATGATTCAAAAGAAGGAGTTTGTAAAAGAAAATCATCATCCAAGGTTAACCGACTGCATGCTGAGTCAAACCCCTCCACCAAGATAAAGCTTCAATCAAAGAACAACTGCAACAAGAAGACTAACAATAGAAGTTGCTATCCAGGAACCTCAAACTCTTCAGAAGGGAGACCCTAACTGTATGTTCAAAGGTCTATTTCTGAAGTAGTAGAAATTCACAAGAGGTTCCCAAAGAAGAAGATAAATGTAACCACCCACATTGATCATAAGATAAATAAAAAGATGGATTGAACTGAGGCAAGTCAGCTGACAAGATCTTTAGAAAGGAAAGTTAAAATTAAAGATGTCATTGATTATGAGCTGATAAGAAGAGGCAAGAATGAAGAGATCAAGAAGGAGCTACAAGAGATTAGGCAGATAATAAAGTCATCTAAGAAGCAGATGAAGATCACATGCCTAATATGTGGAAAGACAGTCATTTTCTAAAAGACCGTCAATACAATTCCATATCACACTCCATCAATCATCCCTACCAGCTAAAACCCTCAAAGAAATCTTCGGCTGTAAAACAACCATTCAAAAGGAAAAGATGGTGTCCATAAAACTATTCGGAAAAGAAGTCCCTGAAGTGTTGATTCCAAGGCAAAGTCAGCACCTCTGAAGGATCTACCAAACAAATCAACAGCTGCAAACTTAAAGAAGAAGAAGAACTTTGAGAATCTTTTACCATCTCCAAGAGCTTAAGAAGGTCAACACAAGAAGGATAATGTCAAAGTATTAGGAAAAGTGAAAAGAAAAGCCTGGAAACTAAATTATCGGCCGAATCCTTAGATGACCCAAACCAAATACCACCGTTTAAGCACTTATCATTGAAAAACAACTGCTGAGGAAGACCCAAGACTAAACAAGCTTGGGTCCTTATTTATCACTAATCAATTTGTTTATGTGCAGGATCATCCACAGGCCAAAACAAACTTATAGATTGTGCATAGTGGATGCTCCTACCACATGACAGGTGATAGATCATGCCTGCTAAATCTTGAACTATATGATGATGGATCTGTTGCCTTTGTAAGTAATACAATAGAAGAATACATTGCTGGTACGGTGACAGTCAGTAATGGCAAGGTAAGCTTTGACAAGGTGAACTATGTGAAAAAGTTAAACTATAATCTGCTGAGTGTGTCTCAACTGTGTGATAAAAAACACAACACTCTTTTCACAAAGCATGAATGTATTGTCCTATTTCCTGGATTTGAGATTTCAAATCGCAAAATACTTTTAAGAGCTCCAAGGAAGGACAATATGTACATACTCAACATGAAGAATGCATTACCTTCAGGAAATGTATCATGTTTCATTTCCAAAGCCTCAATAAATTAATCCTCCCCTTGGCACAGAAGATTGGCACATGTAAACCTCAAATACATAAACAAACTAGTTCGGAATGGGTTGGTCACAGGTGTGCAGAACAAGGAGTTTGCATGTGTGACCATTATGTTGCCTATCAAAAAGGAAAGCAACAGAGCTATTCTCATAAGTCAAAAGAATTGAATTCATCATAACTCCTTTAAATTTGTTACACATGGACTTATTTGGGCCAAATGTTGTAAGACTTTTGTGAAGAAAATCATATTGCTTGGTAATAATAGATGATTCTACAAGATTCACTTAAGTTTTCTTTTAAGAAACTAAAGAGGAAACTGCTAAAATTTGAAATCATTTATTATCAAAATTGAGAACCAAATTGATCAAAAGGTTAAAATAATTAGATGTGATCAGGTCATAGAATTTAAAAACCACATCCTTGATTCTTTTTGTGAATCCAAAGGTATTGCAAGGCATTATAGTGCTCCTAAAACTCCTCAGTAGAACGAAGTTGCTAAAAGGAGAAATAGGACACTTATTAAGCCTGCAAGGACCATGTTGTGTGACTCCAAACTTCCTGTAACATTCTGGGCTGAAGCAGTCAGCACTGCGTGCTATATTCAGAACAGGGTGTTGATAGTCAAGACACATGGAAAAATATCTTATGAATTGTGGAATAAGAGAAGACCATTCATAGGGTTTCTAAGACCTTTTGGATGTCCATGTACCCTTCTAAATACCAAAGATCATTTATTCAAATTTGCTGAGAAATCAGTAGATGAGTTTTTTATAGGATACTAATCACAAGCTAAGGCTTATAGAGTATACAAAAAAGTTGATCAAATTATTGAGGAATCTAAAAATGTTATATTAATGAAAATTCCTTAAATAGAATTGGAAATACCCCACATTAGATGTTTGATCTAAATGGGTTCCCAAATGCATTTAAGCATTTAATTAAGATTGTTTTAGGATACTCTCTTAACAGATCAGAAGACATACAAGTCCTAAGTACTGAAGACCACAAGGTTGATCAACCACAGGGTCTTAGTCACAACAGGTCATCTACTGATATAGTTCAGCCACATTCAGCAGAAGCAGATGCTACCATCAGTTATTCATTATAACTCATCATTTGAGGAGTCTTATAATCATTGTGGTACTATACAATATCTTGAAAAGGAACCAAGTATGAAAGTTGCTGTAGAAGGAATCAATTTGGCAGTTGAACCAGTCAATCCGTCTACCGAAATTCCTGAAACAAAGTAACCCTAAGACTAAGATTTCATAAAGAGAACCTAGTTGGGAATGTCATTGGCGATGTAGATGTTGGTGTCAAGACAAGACGTAAGTTGAGTGAAGCAAACATCTGTTTGTTTTAATGATTCCTTTCTCAACTAGAGCCAAGGAAAGTGGATGAGGCGTTAAGAGATAAGAGCCGGGTAGAAGCTAAGCAAGATGAGCATCTTCGATTTGCTAGATAGAATGTTTGGAAACTATGTGCATTTCCTAAGGGGAAGACTGCAATAGGAATTAAATAGGTGTTTATAAATAAGAAGGATGATAGAGGCATTGTTATCAAGAACAAGGCTAGACTTGTGGTACAAGGATACACATAAGAAGAAGGGATTGATTATGATGAAGTCTTTGCTCATATGGCTAGGCTTGAAGCAATCAAAATTTTCTAACATATGCTGCCTTCAAAGACTTCAAGGTGTTTCAAATGGATGTCAAGAGTGCATTCCTCTATGGTGAGATTGATGAAGAAGTTTATGTCTGCAAACCTCTTGGCTTTGAAGATACCAAGTATTCAAATCATGTATGCAAACTTGATAAAGCCTTTTATGGTCTTCATCAAGCTATAAGGAAATGGTATGAGATATTCTCTTCCTTTCTCCTATAAAATGGATACACTAGAGGATCAATAGATAAAATTTCTTTATCAAGAGAGTTGATTTGGATATTACTTTAGTACAAGTATTTGTGGATGATATCATATTTGGGTCTATAAATGAGAGCTTGTGCAAAGCCTTTGAAGGTCTCATGAAGTCAAAGTTTGAGACGAGTTCAATTGGAGAACTCACTTTCTTTCTAGGGCTGCAAGTGAAACAAACCTCTGATGGTATTTTCATAAATCAATCAAAGGTTACAAAAACTCCCATGTCTAAGACATGTTCATTAACTCCTGATCTTGAGGGGGAAGCAGCTGATCAGTAGCAAAGCCATCATTGGATCTCTCATGTATCTCACAACCAACAGACCAGATATCATGTTTGCCACATGCTTGTGTTAAAGATTTCATGGTGCTCTAATAGTGTCACATGTAATGGCCGCCAAGATAATTTTTGAAGCATCTTAGAAGGGAACCTAAGTTGGGATTATGGTACCCTAAGAGTGCTGACTTCAATCTCTATGGATATACAGATAATGACTATAGAGGATGCAACATCAACAAGGAGTCCATTTCAATAGGATGTCAATTTCTTGGGGGATGATTGGTCTCATGGCAATGTAAGAAGCAAACCTATGTGTCTATATCAACTGCTGACGCAGAGTACATTGTTGCATCTAGTTGTTGCGTTCAGGCGCTATGGATCCAAACTCAGCTTAGAGATTATGGAGTAACCTTTATGAACACTTCAATTTACATTGACAACAACTATGCCATCTCAATCATCAACAATCTAGTTCAGCATTCAAAGACAAAGCATATTGACATCAGGTAACATTTTATTAGACATTGTGCAGAAAAAAATCATTTAATTAATTAAAGTCCATACAAATAAACAATATGCAGATCTTTTCATAAAAAGCTTTTGATGAAACAAGATTTAAATATCTTGTATCGTTTCACACCGTCAATTTCCACAAATGGGGTTTTATCATTAGGCGCGTGACATACCAGGATCTCAGCTGTTAGTTACACTAAACGACACATTTATTACAAAACATAGTTATTCATTAATAAAAGAAATTCCCAAACATATAGTTAATAACGAAATCATGAAAATACTTGCAGAAGCGTAATTCAATCATAATTCAAATGGCGCAAAACATGGGTGTTATAACGATCGATGAGTACGTTAAGTAGCCTCCTCAATTCTTTGATTTCTCCCGTTGTTTCCCGCATTCCTTTCTTCAATGCCCTATTGTCCTCCGACAACTCAGCAACGCGCTTGCTCTTGACATTGAGAGTGGCTGCCATAGCAGCCACGGCCTGCTCAGAACGACAGGTAAGAGAAGGTAGGATAGGGGCATCAGGGCTCCTATGTGAGGCAGACCTAGTCCATGGCTGACGTTCAGAAGGTAGAGGAATATTCAACTCCTGAATCATCATGGTCATGTAATAAGGCTAGTACTCCCATCGGTGACCTGGGGGTACTGGGATAAAGCAAAAGGTTGGTCATAGTCAAACTCTTCATTGTTATTAGGGCGCACGGGCCACTCGTACGGACCTGTGGGTGGAGGTATGGAATCAAAGCGAACATGCATTTTTCCCCGAGAAGAAGAAGAGGAGGGTGCAGAAGAAGATGAAGCCATTCCAACAAAGAAGCATTCACAGGAATGAGCAACAACAAGCAATCCAGCAAAGCAAAGCAAACAGGCTAGCAAACAGAACTAAGTGTGTCTGAATGCGTGTAACTAAGGCATCAAGCTATAGTCTAAATGCAATGCAAATGAAATGCAAATTTATTTTAGTTTGCTATAACCATTGGCTCTAATAACAATCTGTCACATCGTGAATTTCCACAAACGGGGTTTTACCGTTACGAGCGTGACATACCAGGATCTCAGCCGTTAGTTACACCAAACGACACATTTATTACAAAACATAATTATTCATTAATAATAGAAATTCCCAATAATATAGTTAATAACGAAATCATGAAAATACTTGCGGAAGCGTAATTCAATCATAATTCAAATGGCGCAAAACACGCGCAAACCCATTAATATAACTTGTAAAAATGTGAATAGTTCATTTAACCCAAATGATGATGAATGCAATGATGTGATGATCCTAGCCATGCACAATTAAGAACCTGAAAGAAACATGCTAATGTGTCAACACAAGGTTGGTGAGTTCACAAGTTTTAATAAGCAGTAATATAATTGAACACAGGCACAGTAAACAAAGTAATATCAATAGATAGCTAGTCTACATAACAAGTTACATAGTGTATGAAGTTTGCAACCGAAGCTGACAATGTAAATGAATGCCTCGGCTATGGCTACCAGACCACAGCAACATAAATTAGGTCAATTAAACACCCGTGTGACGTGCAGTCATGCTAGCGCGACTAGCCCGGGTGGGTTTGTTAAACCCAGTAGATCTACTCAGAATTAACTCGCTTAAACATATAAATTAACAGTTCGAAAGTGAGAACTTAAATGGTACAATACTAGTAAACATGTGATACTACAGTAATACTGATCAAACGAAGAACATTTTGAAAAGGACATGTTTCTCTTCCCCAAAAGAGATAATACGAAAGTGGGGCCGTAAACTCACCTTAATGCACAGCAACACGTAAATGCAAGCACAAAAGATTGGTTTCTGATTAACCTGAGTTTCAACGCAGGCTATCGTACGGTTTCACGTTCTCGACATGGTTACAACGCAGGCTATCGATATCCCCCATTCACAAGCAAACACACTCAAACATTAATTCACTACAAATGTATAAAACTCAATTATTATGTATAGAAACATATTGTTTCTATTCTTAAATTATTTGATTTTATTTTAGTATAAAGCTCAAAGCTCATACGCTTAAGACACATAACCTACAAATCACAAACACGTAACAACCCATCGTAACACGATTTTGATAAGTAATGTATGTATGAATTTATGCACCCAATATATATATATATATATATTACACACACATTACAATATATATATATAATTATATATATATATATATATATATATATATATATATATATATATATATATATATTTGTAGTTCACACATATGCTGCACCCACAAACCCCACGTACCTACATGCATAACATGTGAAATGGTACACATACAATGAAATTTACATACATCAACATGTTTAACATACCTACAACGTACAACCATGCACATATCCACATGAAACATTTACCAAGCCCTCCCCCATGCATTCATGCTGAAAAACATACATGCTTCTCAATGTATAACATACATACACACACCATCACACCCCCATGTTAACCCCTCGGCCATGACCCACCCATAACATCGACCGAAACACACACACACACACATACTACACACATGGCAGAAAAGAAACACTCACACACAATCAACAATTTACATTCAAATACGCTTAAGAACACACAAAGGACACACCATACACAACTAACACTCACGCAAACACAATCATGGGTATACTCACCCACTAACAACATCAGAACACTACCTAAGACCCCCCCCCCCCCCTGGAACTACACCCAACCCGCTCCCCCAAGGCGGAACCCGCAACCCACTCCCAAGTATACATACATACGGGCACACATACATAACACGCATACTACAAGAACCCATGCATACCACTATACATCGCAGAACATGCTCACATATACAACACACCGTGTGCAACAGAAAAATGAACATACACACAAACACCAAGCCAACTCGATTATGAAACCCCCGCAGCCGAACAATCAAATTAACGAATGAGAAATCTAACCGAACAAGATGCAGAACGGTTTCGATGATGCCCTAGGATGCCAAAACGACGATGGTTACCGAAAGCATGACAACTACCGAGAGAAGGGTCGCTGGAGGTACATAACAGGGAACGGGCTTTCCGAAGACTCGCGCACGGTGAGGTTCTCGACGGTGGTAGTAGGTCTTTGATGGTGGAAGTGGCAGAAGTGCAAATAGGGTTACGGGGGGTTAGGAGGGGTGGTTAATATAAGGAAGTCAACTTTGCTAGGTTAACTTAACGTTAAGTATTATTAATTAAGTGAAATTAATTAAATTATAAGTATCAAGGAGAGATTTGATAACGAAAACGATGTTAACTTGAAATTACGGGGTGTCACATCCTCCCCTTGTTAAAGAATTTTCATCCCGAAAATTAAAACATTGATTTCAATAATAACAAAAGGTTTAGCAATCAGAAACATGTGTATGGTAGGGCTTCTATGAATTTTTGAAACAAGCCCAAAAAAAAGAATTAAAAACAATTTTTTTGTGAGAGTTGCGACATATCTGGTATTGGAATGATAAACTTTACATAATTAAATGATTTAAATAATTATATTTGATAAAAATTGTAAAGAAGTGCCTTGTTGATAACTAAAATAGGTAAAACCGGGTATTTGCCGAATATCGCAAATTGGTAGATAAATGGGTAAAACTGGGCATCTGCCGAATGGGGCAATTCGACAGATATGACGGTTTTGGCACATGTTTTTTAAAAAGATCCAGAGGTCCCACTTTTATCTTCTGATATGTAGTGGCGCTGAAGAAGTTTATCTGAAAAGACTGTTCCCTCATCACATGCCATTAGATTTTACAGTTATGGTGGTAAGAATTTTAAAATAACACTATTATATATTATCCACAACTGTTGAAATCTAAGCGACTGGAGCTTTCAGGTGGAAGATGCATCTCCAAACCAAGCATTAATGGCAGATCATGATGAAGCCAAGGTATTGGAACATCTCTGCATACCTAAATGTATTGCTAAAGTGAATAGATACAGGTCCTATAACTTAGAGATGAGATCTGATCTTGAGTTCTTAAATATCTTAAAAGCTGATTTAAAAGAGCTGAAAATGACTTTGAACATAAGATAGAAGATCTAGAGAAAACCATTTCAACTCTTAAGCATGAGCACACTAACTACAAGACTCAAATCAAAGATCTCATCACAAAGTTAATTGAATGCTAGGCTGAGCTTGTGATCAGCAAAGCAAGGGCAGAAAAATGTGTTCTTGAAGAAGAGACCTTCAAGAACATAATATCCTTATCCCTACATGCAAAAGTTTGTTATCAGAATAAACAGGGACTGGGATCTACTGAGATAGCTCCTCCACACACTCTATTGTCTGTAAGATCTCCAAGGTGTGGAATTTGTGAAAATGAGCTTCCCTTCATAGACCCTATTATTGAAGAGGATGAAGAGGAGATAGTGAAGGATGACTCTGAGAAAAGTGAAGAAGATCATCCTAAGAAGGGTCACTATTCTCTTGAGGAGAGGAAAGAGTCTGGAATGACCAAGTGAAAGAGGAAGAACTTGATCAGAAGAGCTAAGAGAAGATCAAAGAAGGCTCAAGAGATCAAGGCCACTTTTGACTCCAAGCAGAAAAAAGTGTTCATCTCTGCAGGGTTTGAAGTGATAAAGGCTGAAGACTCAACTATGAACTCTAGTACTAGGAGTTCTAGTTTAGTTCCAAACCATTCCAGTAAGAAGAAGAAGACTGACCAGCTGTGTACCACTGCTACACAGCCTGAACGATCCAGCTCCAAGAGCAAGCCTCTTCCTAAGAAGCTTGCTGCATCACTATGAAGATGAAGATGGAGAAGGAAAGTGATCAAACTCAGTTTGGCTCTCAAAAGAAGACTCCCAGAAGGAAGCAAATGGACTGCTTCATGTGTGGTAGTACTTCTCATCTGGCTAAGGATTGCATCTACAATCCCAAAAGTACTATCCACATAGTCAAAGAGAAAGCTTCTGGGAAGAAGAAGGAAAAGCAAACTTCAGAAGGAAAATCTGTTTCCTTCGGAAGCTCCAAAGTGAGAAGAAGACAAGTGAAAACTTGCCTTCGGAAGAAATTTTGGTCTCGAAAGAAAGGAATGCTTCCGAAGTACTAAAGCATGCTGCAGTGAAAGCAAGATCTTACAAAGGTCCAGTCTCTAAACTTCAGAAGTTATTGAAAGTTTTGAGGTGTTGAAGGTCAAGTCCAGTCTTCCAAGGATGGTGTGGAAGATGAAGAAAGACCTGGTGATTCAAAGTTCTTCATCAACAGCAACTAATGATCCTCAAAGCTTGAATATAGGATTTGTTACTGTTACATTGGGTTCAGATCACTTTGAAAAGCCCAAGACCAATGAGGCTTGGGTTTCCAAGTGTAACTAACCACTTCTTTTTGTGTAGGAACAGCTAAAGACCAAGGTAAATATGTGGATCATTGATAGTGGTTGTTCTAGACACATGACTGGCAATGGTTCTTTGCTTCATAATTTTGAGAAATTAATGGAGAACCAGTTGCTTTTGGAGGAGATGCTGGTGGTTACATCACTGGAAGGGGTATGGTCAAAATGGTAAGCTCCCCATTGAGAAGGTAAATTTTTTTAAAAAGCTTGGATACAATCTACTGAGTGTATCCCAATTTTGTGATCAGAGACACAACATGCTCTTTACTGAGCATGAGTGCATTGTTCTCAAGTTCGGGGTGGTCATTCCTCAAGTGCATATCCTGCTTAGAGCCCCCAGGAAGGGAACATGTATAAGATGGACATGCAAAAAAACATCTCTCTCAGGAGAGGTTTCTTGCTTTCTATCTAAAGCAAATAGTGATGAGTCCCTCCTATGGCATAAAAGAATGTGCCATGTAAACTTTAAGAACATGAATAAATTAATTAAGAATGATTGGTAACTGGAATGCCAAAGAAAGAGTTTACAAGTGATGATCATTGTGTTGCATGCCTGAAAGGGAAGCAATACAAAGTGTCTCACAAGCCAAAGGAAAAGAACTCTATCACTACTCCCTTACACTTATTACACATGGATATCTTTGGCCCCACCAGTGTAATGAGTTTAGGAAGGACCTCATAGTGATCATAGATAATTTCACAAGATTCATTTAGGTCTTTTTCCTTAGAACCAAGGACGAGACTCTTGAGATCTTGAAGAACTTTATTCTGAAAATTGAGAATCAATCTGATCACAAGGTCAAGACCATAAGATATGATCAGGGAGCAGAATTTAAGAACCAAATCCTTGATACATTTTGTGATGAAAAGGGTATTACAAGACAATATAGTGCTTCCAGGACTCCTCAGCAAAATCTTGTTGTTGAGAGGAGAAACAGGACACTTATTGAAGCTGCAAGAACCATGTTGTCTGACTCAAATTGCCCATAACCTTCTTGGCAGAGGCAGTTAACACAGTCTGCTATGTGCAGAATAGAGTTTTAGTGGTTAAGACTCATGATAAGACTCCTTATGAGCTGTGGCACAAAAGGAGACCATTTATTGGTTTTCTCAGGTAATTTGGATGTCCTTGTACCATCTTGAATACCAAAGATCAAGTAGCCAAATTTGATGAGAAGTCAGATGATGGACACTTTATTGGATATTCTTCCAAGCTAAGGCTTATAGAGTATACAATCTCAAAACTAAAGTAGTTAAGGAATCAGCCAATGTGACCTTCAATGAGCACACTCCTAGTATGGAAGGTTCTGGTCCGGATTGGGTATTTTATCTTGATTTAGTTACCAACTGTTTTAACAAGTCTTGTGAGAATGTTTCAGGATCTACAGATAACATATCAACAGGAGATCCTGACCCAGATTTGAGCTGAGAAGACCAAGCAAGATTACTACCTCAGCTCCATTGGTGACTAACCCTGCAAATGAAGATCCTATAAGCACAAACATGACAAATTCAACTAATACATCTGAGATGCCTTCAAATTCCAGCTCAAAGGTTCAAAAGTCAGGTGAAGGAGCTTCAAATGTAGGAGAAAATGGAGGTGGTGATAGTGATCAAGAATTTCTTGATGTTGATAGCCACTCTATAAAAGACAACATAAATGATGTCACACACTTATTGGATCAAGTCTCACTTGATAAGTATGATGATGTGGTTAGTGACACTCTATTGGTAGATCTGAATTTCTCTAATTTAGATCTTTCAAATCAACTTGCTGTGATCCCTCAACTCAGGATCCACAAGTCACACCCCACCAAAGCATCATTGGAAATGTTGGTACAGGGGTGAGAACAAGAGGACAAACCCATGATAAAAATGGTGTCTATATTCTTGCTTCTTGTCCTAAGTAGACCAAAGAAAGTTGATAAGGCTTTGAAAGATGGAAGCTGGGTTGAGCAATGCAAGAGGAGCTGTTATAATTCAAAAAACAAAATGTTTGGAACCTATGTCCTCTTCCTCATGGGAAGACTATCATAGGAACCAAGTGGGTTTTTAGGAACAAGAACGATGATAGAGGACTTGTAATTAAGAACAAGGAATGACTAGTTGTTCAAGGGTACATAAAAGAAGAGGGAATTGATTATATAGATGTTTTTGCTCTTGTGGTAAGACTTGAAGTTGTAAGAATATTCTTGGCTTTTGCAGCATCCAAGGATTTCAAGGTCTACCAACTTGATGTCAAGTATGATTTTCTGTATGGGGTGATTAATGAAGAGGTGTATGTCAAACAACCACCTAGCTTTGCAGACCGAGATCATCCTGATTATGTCTACAAGCTTGATAAAGCTCTTTATGAGCTGCACCAAGCTCCAAGGAAGTGATATGAAACACTATCTCAGTATCTCTGTCAACATGGTTACAAGAGGGGTACTATAGATGGAACTCTCTTCATCAAAGGAACAGGGAATGACTTAATGCTCGTTCAAGTATATGTGGATGACATTATCTTCAGGTCAACTAATCTAAAGCTCTATAAAGACTTTGAGAGGCTGATGAAGAATAGATTTGAACTGAGTGCAATGGGGGAACTAAATTTCTTTCTGGGAATTCAAGTGAAGCAAGTTGACAATGGCATCTTCATAAGTCGGTCAAAGTATGTACAAGACATACTTACAAGATTCAACATGACTGAATGTAAGGTTGCTAAGACACCCATAGCCAAAACCACTCCCTAGGACCTGATCTTGAGGGGAGTGTGTGGATAAACATCTTTACAGGGCTATGATTGGGTCTTATATGTACCTAACAGCCATCAGGCCTGATATCATGTTTGCCACATGCATGTGTACAAGATATCAAGCCAAACGCAAGATGTCACACCTGATTGCTGTCAAGAGGATTCTTAGATATCTCAAAGGTGCTCCCAAGCTTGGCCTTTGTTATCCAAAGAGTTCTGACTTCAATCTGTATGCTTATACAGATTGACTATGGTGGTTGCAATATGACTACAAAGTCTACATCTGGGGGATGTCAATTCCTTGGTGGAAGGATTGTCCCATGGTAATGCAAGAAACAATCCTGTGTCTCTACATCAACTGCTGAGGCTGAATACATTGTTGCTGCAAGTTGCTATGCTCAAGTGCTTTGGATTCAAAATCAGATGCTAGACTATGGATTCAACTTCAAAGAGACTTCCACCCACATAGACAACAATAGTGCTATCTCCATTACAGAGAATCTTGTGCAGCACTCAAGGACCAAACACATCAACATCATGTATCATTTGATTAGAGATAATTTTAAGAAGGGATTAATCAAATTAGTCAAAGTTAACACAAGTGAACAATATGCTGATCTGTTCACTAAAGCTTTTAATGAACAGAGATTCAAATATCTTGTATAAGCTATTGAGATGATTAACTTTGAGTAGATTTTCTTAAAACTTAAATCAACTTTATTTCTAAAACCTATGTGTCCTAAGTTGTCTATTTTATCACCTTCATAAGCCCAGTTTATTTTGGATGAAATTTTTTTATGATATTCCTTAGATTTTTGAAAAATTTTCAAACATATTTTCATTCGAAAGATTTCAAGTTGACTTCAAAAGAAATTTATGTCTTCAAATCAACTAACTACTTATAAGAAATTAACTTCGGAAGAAATTCGGAGAATATCTTCCGAAGCTTAAACATGCTTCTAAGTACTTGCATGAATTTGAAGGACAAATATCTTTCGAAAGCAATTAAGTCTCGAAGATTTATTCTCTTTAGAATAAAACTCCCAGTTCTTAATATCTTTCGAAACCAAATATGTGTCTGAAGAAAAAAAATTCTCTAAGTATTTTTCTTCCGAAGCCAAATTTTCACAACTCTTAAGAATATCTTCCGAAGACAAATTGAATTCGGAAGCTTTTTCTTAAAACTTCCGAAGCTAAATTACCGTTGGAAGATTTTCAACTTTCTAAATAACTACCTTTTGGGGCACTTTTTCAGAGGTGGGACCTACTTTTGGATTTCAAAGTTTATCCTTTTGCATTAACTTTGTCTCAAATCCATTTCAACGGCTCCCCCTCTTCTCACTCTCCTCTTCATCTATATTGTTCTTGAACCTAATTTCACCCACAAACCACCTTCGTTCTTATCTTCCTTCATCGAAAAGCTACTTCAAATGGCCAACCTTGACTGCAGAAATCAACACAATTTTTCCATTCATCTTTACAGGCAACATAATCAAGTTGCTCTGTTAGACTCTGAGAGAAATCCAGTTTTTCAGAGGTTTGTCGTTACCTTTCTTTCACAACTATTTCATCTCCCTCACCATTGATCCTCCTCTCTATGAGGATCATTTGTTGGACTTTGGCGGACCTGCGAAGAGGTCATCATGGACGGGGAGAAGGCACTAGCTGTCACAATGCAGGGGAGGACAATCTTCATCACTCCGGCCACCATACACACACATCTTCAGCTGGATGATGTAGAAGGTGACTTGTCCTTCCCCAAAGCTATAGTCAACCATTCTTTTCGTAGATGGAATGGGGAAGGTCTCATCCCAGTGGAAGTACCTCCTCCATGTTGTCATACACAGCTTGTCAAACAAGCATGGAGGATGGGATCAGATTCCAGAAGACCTCTCCTTCATAGTCCATGGAATGTTCAGGGGGTCAAGTACAGTATTCACAATTTTTATATACCAATTTACTTGCCAACTTAGACTCCCTAGAGTATTATATGTTCCCTAGATATGTCCAGCACATTCTCAACTGTGAACTGGGCTCACAGTTGAGGGGAACATGTAATATTGTTAAATTGGGACAAATGAAGCCCGGCATCTTTATAATAATGAGGAAGCCAACTGTTGGCTTCTCTAGGGTAGAAACAGCCCTTGCCCAAAAATGTTTGATCTCATTGCTCAAGGTGGCAACCTAGCAGCACCAGCTAGTGTTGAACCCACACTTCTATCTCTCAACCACACATACAACCCACAATAACCGTCACCTACTAGAGAAAACCAAACGAACCCCTGCACATGCTATTCAGCTTGTGCAGGCCCCCATATCACTAACCTTACAGGAGGAAGTGGACACTCAAGCTCCCACTCCCCTGAGGAGCAAACCATTCCCATCTATCATATGATTAGTGCTGAGGTTCCTCATACTCAGTCTGATGAGCTCACACCCCAAACAGCCTTAAGCCTTCACTCAGAGTCTCAACACTCTAATGAACAACCTTTCGGGGACAGTTACCATCCCTAGCCGCTGGATCTAAACAACACCAATTCCCAGCCTTGACTTCTATGATGATGAAGACAGTGCATTCAACGAGTACCATGAGTCTCTCTTATCCACACCTACTCAAGGAGAGATGAGTACTCCTGTCTCACCTAGGTCTATCCCACATCATTCACCTATCACTGAGGTGGATATCCCTGAACCTGTTCAAGATTCATATGGAGGAGGCTCTCACTTTAGTAAGTGATTACATCTTTAAGACCTCAACCATGGCAACCCGGCCTTTTGACACTTTTCTTGAAGCTGTGATAAGGCAGGGGATATCCAGCAGCCAGGAACAATATGCTGGTGATGAGAGGAGGATGTTGGTATATATATATACACACACACATGGTCAGCATCGTTTCAGAAATTCTATAATTTTCAGAACCGCAATAACTCATCTAGAACCTTATTTCATCTAATTAATAGTTAAAAGAAATAACGGCCTTTTATTAATTAAGTATAATTTCAATAAATGTTTTAATAAATGAAAAAGGGTAATTTAAGTACATACAAAAATTAATGTGGAAACTGTAACAATTCTTTTCCTAATTTAGCTCATGATTTAGTGGGTTATTTTTTTTAAATTTGAATATTCTATCACTTTAATACGTAGGTTGCAATTCTCCACCAACTAATGGTAATCTTTGCTTGAAATCTTTTTAGTTTTGCAGCAATTGCATTCCAGTTATTCTTGTTTTATGATTCACCACCAAAGAACGTAATACTTAATTAAATATCATTTTCTTATAAATGTCAACGATCCTTCTCATAGTGATGATAAGCATCATCTAGTAAGCAAAATTACCAGCAAAATGGATCTAATAAATGTAGATATTTCATAGATCGAAGTAACAATTTTTATATCGGCAAATTAGGTGGGTGTTTTTTAACTTGTTAATATGTATAATTTGCTATTATTTTATTTTGCTAGATTAAAACAGTGAAAATCAGAATGATAATGAAAACAATCTAATTGTTTGACAAATTATTTTCATCATTATCATTTTTTCTTATTGCCGATTTCTTAGCATGATATTATATGTTTCTTTTCGTTTTTTTATATAATGAATTTGCTATACGCAGTGTTAGTTAATTAATTACTTTCCTTTCAACCCTACAATGGTATCAAGAGTGGATGGCTAGCTGCTAAAGAAACAGAAGATTAATGTAATGCAAATATACCTTAAATATTATTTTTTTGGTTCTTGTTTTTAATGTTCTTTCACAAAAAATGGATAAACGGCATCAGGTACACACATGCATTTATGCAAGATGATCAGTTTAATAAATAAATGTTTGGTATGAAGTTTACATATGTGTTAATATAGAGCCAGTTTGAAAAATGGATAACGAGTATGAAGATTTACATATATGTAAATAGACTATAAGTTTGAGAATGTATGATGTAATATATATATATATATATAATATATATATATATATATATATATATATATATATATATATATATATATATATATATATATAATATATCTCACGAGTTTGAAAATATAATCGAATATTTACTTATATATAAATAGTGTTAAGACACATGTAAAACATCACTTTACGTATATTTATATGTAAAAGAATCTACTCAAGAAGTATTTTTAATGCACAACCAATTTGAAAAGTTACCTATATGTAAATTGTTGATTATTTTAAAAAATAGATGATCGGTATGAAAAATTTATATATAGTTAAATTATCAATTTGAAAATTGAACTGCATGTATAAAATTTACACATACGTAAAAAAAATGACGAGATATAAGGATGTCAATTTAAAGATTTACTTATGTGTAAAAAGTGTATTTACACATTTTAAAAATTTTGATGTATGCAAATAGATGATAATTGAAAAGTTTAGTTCTTAATGTTTTTTTTATAAAGTGAATGATAAAAATGGAGACAAGTTTAATTCTTAATATATGTGTATATTTTTTGAAATGAAATTGGACAAAGAAATTAGAAGATATAGTCAATTAATTAGTTGATTGATTATTTGAAGAGAGAAAATTTAGTTGATTAACATTGAATCTCATCAATTTTCGTTTTTGTGATTTTAATATTACCATTGCTCCATGTTAGTTATTCAAGTCCTGAAAATAAATAGAGTTCTAAAAAACATAACCCTATATATACATATATATACATAGTGGAGGGATCAAATGAGAACTCACTTATTTTGTGAGGGGATAACTTTAAAGAACAATAACCAAGTTTTAAAATTACCCTAATCAGATCACTCATAAACTTGTTTGTTTCAATCAGGTCACTAAAGTTTATTTTGATGTTTTAATCATATGTATTTCACCTAAATGACAGGTAAAAATCTTAAAAAAATCTAAGTTTGGGTGGGTGATAGTGGTCGAAGATGATGGGACGGAGATGGAGGGGTCACAAGCGATGGAGTAGAAGTGATGGGGCGGTTTTGGGTGGGTTACAGATGATAGGGCGGGGATTTGGGTTGTCGCAGATGTCTGGGGGCGATGGTGGCGGACGACAGTAATGGTGTGGTCGGAGGTGGTCAAAGGTGGAGAGAGAAGGGTGTTCGAAGGTGGAGCTGTGGAGGAGAAGGGTGGTCGACGGTGTAGATAGAGGGAGATGGTAGGAAAATAATTACCTGCTAATCAGCTTAATTACATAGGATTAGAACACCAAACCAAAGTTGAATGACCTTATTGAAACAGTAAAAAATAAGTGACCTCATTGAAAACTCTAGGAACCAATGTGAGCTACACATTTTCAAGAGCAAATTGGTAAATAATAAAAACATAATAAAAAAGTTATAAAACACAAAAAAAAAACTAAAAAGACCAAATGTTTCCCTTGTTATCCTCTTTCACAAAAAAAAAATTATAAAAAATAAAAAACTCGTCTTTTTTTACGACGTTTTATACATACGTAATACCCGGAATTACACATGTGTAAAACAAGATTTACACATACGTATAACTGGATTTGCATATGTATAATGACTAATTTACATATGTGTACATAACAGATGGACATTTTTTAAAAAAATATATCAATATGTACGCGTTGAAAAAAAAAAAAATACTGAAATTAATGGTGATATTTTAAAAAAAATAATATTGTGAAAAAGTTGTGAACATTTAGAAAAAAAAAGATGAAAATGGCAGGTGACTTGTATGTGATGTAAATTGTGTGTCTCATATTGGTTAACAGAGTTTTCATAAAATAGGGTGGTTCTCATGATAATCCTACCCTATATACATATATACACATACATATATATCTTATACATACATACATATATATATATATATATATACATATATATATATATAATATATATATATATATGGCGGTCTATTAATATAAAGTGTAATTTTCGTGCAAAGCGTATAAAGTCGCTAGGGCGTGACACTGTTTTTTTACGAAGGTGTATTTCGTCCGCGTCATAACACGGATAAATGGTAATTTCGTCCGCGTCATAAATACGGATAAATGGTACATATTAGGCAGGTATATTTATCAGTATGCATGTTATTTTATTATCACGCAAATTAAAATGATGTACATTATAAAAAAATAATTACGTAAGTCAACGTTTTTTAAGAAAAATATTAATTGTTTTCTTAATAAAAAGTATATAGCAATACTATACTTAATTAAGAGAATAACATGCTCGATTTATGGTTATAATTTTTTTTAAATGTCAATATAAAAAATTGTATTCATTTAAAGAAACTAGGAGAATTTTAAAAAAATCAATAATTATACACTATATTCAAATATATCCCAACACCCCTTTATTGCCAGATTATTACATCTTTAATTTGAATCGTTCCCTTACATTCACCGGCATGAATATCTTTTAATTGTGACATCTAATTTGATGTAAATAAAAAATGAGTTCAAGCATCGAGGCTAAAAACTATTTAAGCAGTGGCTAACATGAGCCGTATATACTAGTATTTTTAGCAGCTTCATGTCGCATAGGAAATGACTAAATCTAACTGAATACATGATTTTCAAAAAGTATTATATCTTTAGTAACTTATTAGAATGAATGAAGTTTTTTTTAGGAATTTTAATTTAGTAAGAGAATAACAAATTCATGAATGTAGTTGGATGGATCAACACACTTAAAAGAATAAAATGTTTCAAATTTAAAGTAAAAAACCATATTGTAATAACATTAAAATAATAAAACCAATAGGGACAACAAACAATTAAACCACGACGCGCCGCCGCTGACGACGACTACATAAAACTGTAATAAAAAAAGTAAAATGGCTACAAAGTAAAGACGCACGGTAACAGTTGGGGTGGGCAACAACAAAAATTAGGCTCTAAGAAGTGATAGGATTGCTAGTCATAAGCCTTGTTTTTAATATTAAAA
>CM046435.1:48314011-48466511 GCA_025506505.1 Flaveria sonorensis
TAGACCAACATATATATGATAGAAAATGGGAATTGATCGATTAGGATTTGGTTGTTCGATTGTAGTATTTTATTTCACGTAATAACATAAGATCAATTATTTAAACATTAATATAACTTTTGTAATTTATTTTTTTTAACTTACAAACTAGTTTATATAATTTGTTTAGACCAATCCACAATGGGAAAAAAGTTTTTTTTTCAAAAAAAACAATGTGGTCAATCGTAAAAAAAAATATTGGTGTTAGTCAGAACTTGCGCAATTATATTCTTCTTGGAACCGAAAAAGGAAAGGTGTCAGTTGACCAGTCCTTCGTAATATTGTTTCGCCAATGGTTCTCAGTCAAAAGAATCAACACTTCAAAAATTTAAGTTTTACGCGACAAGCGATTTCCTAATATAGCCAAATGACCATACAAACAAAGTTGCGACCAAAACGAGTTTGTAGGAATAAAACCCTAGCAAAAAAATTTTCAACAAGTTTGTGACAAACCTTACCACAAATTTAAGTGGTGTACTTCCGCGGTTTTCAAACAATTCAGCAAAGTGGTTATCTCTGAGTAGCGGAAACGCTCGTCTGCATGGTGCCACCTTCATCAAACTCTTTAAAGTAGGATAAACTTTTGTACAATTTTGAAGGGTATACTGGCCACACTGTATAGTTCTTCAAAACTCATGCGTCCCTGCATTCCACTCCGTAAGGTGAAAGTTAGAGAAAAGTATGAGTCAATTTCATTCACCTAGTGTTCCCTCACAATTAAACCCTCAATCAATGATTTGTTTCTAATTCTTCTTGTGATTAAACAAATGTTCTACATTACAAATGACCGAGAATGTGTTAGGAGGTTGAATGAAATTTTGAAAACCAAAGAATTCATATGACTACAATAGTATGAATATCTTTCATTTTTTAGTACATCCATGGTGTGGCACTAAACACCCAAAAGAGTTTCATAGCTAGATGTATGAGTAGGTGCTCCCTTAAAACAAAGAAACGAGGAGGAAATGTTTTCTTCAACTTGAAATATGGTACGATGATAATGTCCTTCATCTGAGCCAAATCATCTACATCCACAATTATAAGCATAAGACTCAAAAAAACATGCACAACCCTTTTACAACCTCATATGTATCTTTTGAACCAAAATCTCCTAATAATATGCGGAGCAAAACTGCATAAACACACATGACAATCATAGGCTTTTAAAACCTTGAAAAGTCATTGCTTGGTCTTTATTAAACTCCCTAGGTTTGAAGCATTACATCTAGATATCCTCTAAGTATTGTCATCTTCCCACCGTTATCATAGATAGGGTTTTGAAAGAGGCCAGTCACAAATATGCTCAATGTCTTGCCTTGCCTTGATGTTGTCTATCGATTTTTTAGTGTCCAAATTATATGAAACAGATTGTCGAATACATTCTTCTTGATATGCATTACATCGAGGTTATGCTGGATCAACAACTAACCCCGATACTAAGCTCCCAAAAGATGTTTCTCTTTACTGAATTATGTGTTATCTCAAAAACCAGGCGGATTTCTATATAATTGACACTACCATGAGATTCACCTTTGTAAATAATGGGCATATATTTTACAGGCTGCCATATTTCCTCTCCACTTGGCTATTGAATATATCTTACGTTTATACCTGTTTAGGTTTTACGAAAGTTAATCTCATCTTTTTAGAAACAATGCTTAGTAGAGATGTTGTCATTTCATGTTACATCAATTTGAACTTGCTCGAGCTACTCGGCTAACTCTGTGCTTTCGAAGAAAACTTGATTTGAAAAGAAAAAATAAACATCTTACTTGAATGATCAAACAAATTTTTTCTGGATATTCAAGGGGATTGGAGGATCGGCGAGGAGGAGGAAAGAGCGATCGCAAATCTCATGAATGAATTCAAGAGTATGCGGTGGCTCCTAAACGAACTTCTCTCCTACATCTGATCGCAACGTCTGGTCATTTTTGAATAGTAAGGGGCGGAGGGGGGTACCATTCATTTCTTTATCTGTCTCGCTATACAAGACCTTGATGTACACTCTAAAAAACATGGTACCCTAGAAATAATAAAGTGAATGATCCTGATTGATTGGAGAAACATGGCAGGCTAACTTAACATGTGTGCTCCTCCTAGACAACATCCATATCAGTACTATCCTCATTTGATAATTAGTATGTCGATTGTCATAATAGTCTCAATGTCATAGTTGAATAAATGTTATAGCTCATCAACAAAAAATTGTAAAAATACATAGATATTTTTTCTCCTCCCAAACATGGGAAAGCTACACTACCATGTGTGCTCTCCAAAAGAAGTTCAAACCTACATCTAATAATAAAAATTAGTAAAAGGTACAAAGAGATTCAAGATTTCTGTAACTATATTTTTAATGAAATGATACATGATAGTTTCCATATATAAAGACTAGAATGATGATGTTTGCATGGTATATATATTGCATATAGATGATGCATGAATAGGGGACAACTATAATGCTCTAGCAAAAAGTGTAACAACCAAAAAGTTAAATAGACAATACAAATGTTAACATTTTTAACATGTCCCTTCAAGCGAAAGTGCACTTCGATGAAGCCTGGATGTAAGAATGTCAAACATGAAGATGAATCCTTTGGTCCAAATATCTGCTAGCTGCAAGGTAGTAGCAATGTATCAAACAGTGAGAGTCTGAGCTATAACATTATCTAAATGAATGTAACTAATCTCAAAGTGTTTCATGCTTTGATAAACATTGGATTAATATGGCACCAAGATTGTCACACCAAAGAGTCGATGGACAGGAGGGGTACTCTAAAGCTTATGCATGAAAGAACATCCAATGAATCCCTATAATGGTATGGCCAATACTTAGTACTGACCTCTATACTTGATCGAGAAATAGTGTCTCTTAGAACTCCAATGATTAGATGGGTCCTACAAATTGCAATAGAAATAGTGGAATGCCGATCATTAGGACATCTGCAGCAGACAGTGTGGTAAGAGTAAGCATGTGACATCCGGTAATTTTCCGTTACCAAACTCCGTTTGTTCCGTTAAGTCTTGCATACACGTGTCGGGAGCACACACTAGTTGTCGTTGAACGTTGGTGACTTAATAATAATTAATAATGTTAACATAATTTCTATGTTGATTATTAGTTGTGATTATGTGATTTAAATATAATTGTGAATTTTATCGCGTAACGTGAAACGTGTGTATTTACTTTGTAAATTTTGTAGCTTGTAAAGAAATACATATATTGTTACTACTATTTATATGTTTATTATTCTAGTCAAAAACATTCTAAAAGAGTATTTAAAAGCCTAATCTTTATAAAATACAAATTATAAGGGTTAAAAGGTAAATATGATTAATTAAGTTACAAATCAAAAAAAACTCCTAACCCTAAACACCTAATCGGCCGCGACTCATCCCCTCTCCCTCTCCCTTTTCGATTTCGGCCAAGAACACCAACAAAGCCACGGATTTGATCGATTTCAAGCATCACAACAAGTTAGAATCATCAATTGCAAGCCATTACACGTTTAAAGGTTAGATTTTTGTATGATTTGATGATGTTTTCATGATTGGCCGAAAGTTCCATGCGAATTTTGCAATTGATGGTCGATTACATGTTGTTTGTTGATGTTAATGTGTTTGTTAGATAGATTACATGTAATTAACGTCAAGTATGCAATAAAGTTTGGATTTTTACGAGTTTTTATGGAAATTACATTAGGGCCGAAACCCTAATTCGAAACTGCAATTGGGATCGATTTGTTGATGTTGTTTAGTGTTTATTATGTTAGTTGGATTGTATATATGCTAGTTAACGTCGATTATGCAAGAAGCTATGATTTTGATACATTGTTCATAGGTTACTAATAATAGTAACTTTATTTTGCATGAATTGATGATTGGATGATGTATGAATGTTATGGATGTGTTTGTGATGATGATTAGATGCTAAGTTGATGTTATGAACAATTGAAAATCAAGAAGATGTGTTATAGTTCATACATTGCTAAAAATAGTAACTTTTGGTGTTGAATGTTGATGAATCATGATGATTAGGTGTTGTTGATCATGTTTAGATGTTGTCATGGACTTGAATTGGTATATAATTGATGAATTCATGAATGTAGTGTGAGTTTGATGAATTTGGGATGAACTTTCCCAAAAGGGAAACTTTAATTGTGCAAATCCTTGAATTGGATGATTTGAGCATGTTTGGGATATTAGGATCATGCTAGTGTGTTCATGGATGATTTCTAAGTTGATTAAATGTGTTGTTTAGGTATATGAATGTTGATTTGGTTTGTTACCTGTTTTGGCCTGTTGTGATTCGCATGACTTGTATGATAATGGTTGTATGATGATCTAGGTAGTACATGTGGTTAATGATGTGCTATATGTAATCAAGTTGTATGTTGATCATGTATGACATACTGTTGTGTTAGTATTAACGAATTATCACCTATAATGTCACCAACGGGTCAACTGGGTCAAATGTGTCTTGTCTTTCTTAAACCTTGAGTTCCTTGGTTTGTAGAGCACTTAGGGTTTCATGTTGATTTTGTATACACGTACTTATGTACTCTTGTTTCTAGGTGACCTTTGAAGGTTGTCTTTTTCTTTCAAGTTAAGCTCTAGGTTAATTCTTGCGCGCATCAGGTGAGTTCTTGCCCCACTCATTTTACATAATCTCTTTTGGGGGATAGCATACTGTTGATCACAAACGCTTTTATTATGAGTGTGTATAATATTGATATAGTGTTGTTTACCATGGAAAGTCCTCACACTTTCGGATTGTTAATATTGAATAGCGGGAAATCTTTGGTAGTACTACTGGGTCTGACGAGCCCCACCTGTGCGACTCGAGGTCAAACGGGTGCAATTTTGTCCTAACACATATTCGTCACGACCTGGTAAGTCGTGACGGGAGGCAACAAACGTAACACAGTCAGCTTCGATCGCGAAATCACTATGATTAATATTTTTATGTTAATAGACTAGCTATCTATTGCAATACACTACTTATGCTCTGGAAACTGTTGATTGGTTTATATTTTAACGCAAACTCTTGAACTCACCAACCATGTGTTGACTTGTTTAGTATGCTATTCTCAGGTTAAGGTTGCCAGTTGCCTAGGAGCACGCACACCAGCATCGTTGAGTTGTCTACATTGTTTGTTTACAAATTTTGGATTATTTTCATATTAAACATTTGTGTTTGGGGCGCGTATGTTTTGCGCATTCTCTTTACATACTACTTGTTTTGGGTTTTCTGTTTTAAAAACGCTTCCGCAGTATTTAAACGTTAACTCTGGTTTTGTTTATTTATCATATAGAGTCGTTCTTGGTAACTAATGACTGAGATCCTGGTATGTCACGCGCCTCGCGGTAAAACCCCGCTCGCGGATTTTGAGGGTGTGACAGATTGGTATCAGAGCCATTGGTTATAGGGAACTAGGTTGCATACACACACTAGACTATAACCGCACAGTTGTTAGTTACTTATCGCTTACTCTCCTTACTGTATACTCATTGGCATACGCAACACGTACTTCGCAGCATGGCATCGTCGTCCAGGAATTTAGGCAAGAGACCTGCACGATCTGAGTCACCTCCTACTTCTCCCGTACCGGAGGGGATTTAACTGGCCACGACATCCTTATCCTCCTAGCGAGATAGACTGGGATCAGCCTTTCATACCTCCTGAGCTCGATCCTCCGCGTAACTGGGATTTCTACCCCACTTACATAAACCGTATGGCTTATAGAGAGCGCGTACCACCAGTAGCACCTACACGACCTAGGACTAGGTCATCAACCGCCTCTACTTTGCCTACACTTCCTACCTTGAGCATCCCTCTGGAGCAGGCATTTGCAGCTTTGGTAGCCACACTGGACACAGAGCGACAGCGATTAGAGGACTCACTGATGAGAACTCTGCATTACGATCTGAGATGCGTCAGCTGCGTTTCCAGGTAGATACGCTTCAGGAGCGACTTTCGATGGCCATTGGTGGACATCATACTCTGGCAGGCAACGTGGTAGCACTTAGTGAGCGCATGGACGCACAGGATCACCATAACATAGTGATCGATGATAGGTTTGCTGATTAGAGGCACAGCTAGCAGCACTCCAGATTGCTGAAGCTCCTGCACCTTTGGTGGACCCTGATGAGGAAGACCCAGAAGAAGAACCCGAGGAAGCCCCCGAAGAAGAACCAGTAGAGATGGATGAGGACAGTGACGGATCTGACGTACTGGACTGATCCTACCTTTTAAATGACTTAGACTATGTAGTGTTTCTTTTCTTTGAAACCTATGTGGGAAGGGTTGTTTCCCACCCAACTGACAAACTTAAATTTTGACATTGATGGAATATTTTGTGACTCAATTGCAAATTATTTATCTTTGATTATTATTTCTGTTATAAATGTTGTGGTTGTGGTGAATGCATTATTTCTTATTGTTTACTGTACCTTGATGAGATTAATGTGTTGGATGTTACTCATTATTGTAATTGTGAATTTTAAAGTGAAATATGGACGCACGTGGACGAGGACGTGGGCGTGGTCGTGGACGTGGCGCCGGAGGCCGTGGAGCCGGAGCCATAAACATGACGCCTGCGGAATTGGCGGCATTAATTAACGAACATGTTCAGGCGGCAGTGGCTGCTGCCCAACCGGGACAACCAGCAGGTAAATGATAACAAGAGGTTAAACTGATTATCCTAGTTATTTGTCTAGGATATCTGACTAATGTTTGGGTTGTCAAAACAGGACCACCACCATGTACCTACAAGTCCTTCATGGACTGTAAACCCCATACCTACAGCGGGACGGAAGGAGCTGTAGGGCTTGTAAGGTGGTTTGAGAAGACAGAGTCTGTCTTTGCGAAATGCAACTGCCCGCCTGCTGATCAGGTGAAGTATGCCACCGGGACATTGGAAGGCGCAGCACTTTCCTGGTGGAATGCCCAGGTACAAATGCTGGGTCAAGCCATGGCCAATGAACTACCTTGGGATGAATTCAAAGAAATCATGACTGAAGAATATGCCCCCGGAATGAAGTGCAGAAACTGGAGATTGAGTTCTGGCAACTCAAATGCAAGGCTCAGAAATTGAAGCCTACACGACTCGTACTCATGAGTTAGCCACTTTATGCCCAGGGATGGTGAATGAAATGCACAAGAGGGTGGAGCATTATATACGGGGATTGGTGCCTGAAATTCAAAGTATGGTAACTGCTTCTAACCCCACTACCATACAACAAGCTATCCGAACAGCCCACAGGCTGACTGACCAGGCAGTTGAGCAAGGTCGGTTACCTAAACGGGGTGCGGTGGCAAGCGTGCCCGACCAGAAACGCAAGTGGGATGGTTCAAGCAACAAGGGATCGTCATCCAGTAGCCAATCTCAACCTCAACAACAGCAGCAAAGTCAGCAACAGCAACGGAAGTTCGATAACAACCGAAGCTTCAACCAGGCGCACTCAAATCAAGGACCCGGCGGGTATGGTGGAAGACTGCCGAAGTGCAACCGGTGTAACTACCACCATGTGGGTCGGTGTGATAACTTCAAGTGTCAACGTTGTGGGAAGATTGGTCATGCAGCCAAAGACTGTCGGGGTGAACTGATGAAGAAGCCACAACAATCACAAGAAACTCCGAAAGGTTGTTTTGAGTGCGGAAAAGAAGGCCATTACAAACGCAACTGTCCCCAGCTTAAGAGGAATGGTAATGGCAACAACAACAATGGGAACAACAACAATAATAACAATGGCAACAACAATAACAACAATGGTAATGGCAACAACAATGGAGGCAATAACACAATGGAGCCAAAGGAAGAGCCTTCGTCATTGGCTCAGGTGAGGCTCTAAACGATCCTACAACAGTAACTGGTAAATTTTCGGTTAATGGTTGTTTTGCTACTGTATTATTCGATACCGGAGCCGATAGAAGTTTCGTGTCCACTAGGTTCTGTAGTCTTTTAAGTGATATGCCCTCAGCCTTAGAATCTAAATACACCGTAGAGTTAGCTGACGGTACACAGATTCACGTAACGCATATTCTTAGAGACTGCAAGATAGAGCTTGCTGGTCATACATTCACCATAGATCTCATGCCTGTTACGTTAGGAAGCTTTGATGTGGTAGTAGGCATGGATTGGCTTTCCGATAAACAAGCAGAAGTCATATGCCACGAGAAGATCATACGGATTCCCATTGGTGAAGAAGTCCTTACGGTCAGAGGTGATAGGAGTGGTGCGGTGATAGGCATCATCTCGTTTATGAAGGCACAAAAGTTGTTACGAAAGGGTCGACTAGCCATATTGGCACTCGTCACAGATAAACAGACTGAGGAAAAGAAGATAGAGGATATCCCCGTAGTTCGTGAGTTTCTCGAGGTGTTTCCGGAAGACCTTCCTGGATTACCGCCTCATCGTCAAGTTGAATTCCAGATTGAGTTGACTCCAGGAGCCGCTCCAATTGCGAGAGCACCGTACCGGTTAGCTCCGAACGAACTGCAGGAATTATCCGCTCAACTACAAGAGTTGTTGGATAAAGGGTTCATCCGACCGAGTTCGTCGCCCTGGGGAGCGCCAGTTCTATTGTGAAGAAGAAGGATGGTACATTTCGAATGTGCATTGACTATAGGGAACTGAACAAGGTTACTATCAAGAATAGATATCCGTTACCTCGTATCGATGATTTGTTTGATCAACTGCAAGGATCAAGCTATTACTCTAAGATTGATCTGAGGTCTGGGTATCATCAGCTGAGAGTTCGAGAAGAGGACATCTCGAAAACTGCTTTCCGTACACGATATGGTCATTATGAATTTTTGGTCATGCCATTTGGGTTGACGAATGCACCAGCAGTATTCATGGACCTCATGAATCGCGTGTGCAAACCCTATCTTGATCAGTTTGTTATCGTCTTTATTGATGACATACTGATATACTCAAGGACCGAGGAAGAACATGAGAAGCACTTACGTTTAATCTTGGAATTACTTAGAAAGGAACAACTGTACGCAAAGTTTTCTAAGTGTGATTTCTGGATACGTGAGGTACAATTCTTGGGTCATATTGTCAACGAGAAGGGAATACATGTTGATCCTGCTAAGATTGAAGCGATAAAGAATTGGTCTGTTCCTAAGACACCAAGTGAGATACGACAATTCCTTGGATTAGCGGGATATTATCGACGATTCATTGAAGGATTCTCTAAGATTGCACAACCTCTCACAGCCTTGACTCACAAGGGAACGACGTACAAATGGGGTGAGAGTCAGGAATCTGCTTTTCAGTTGCTGAAACATAATTGTGTAGCGCACCAATATTAGCGTTACCGGATGGTAGTGATGACTTCGTAGTCTACTGCGACGTTCTATTCAAGGACTTGGATGCGTCTGATGCAGCGGGATAAAGTGATAGCTTACGCCTCTAGACAATTGAAGATTCATGAGAAGAACTATACCACCCATGACTTGGAACTGGGTGCGGTAGTTTTTGCCTTAAAGATCTGGAGACATTACTTGTACGGTACCAAATGCACCATCTACACCGATCACAAGAGTCTTCAGCACATCTTTGAGCAAAAAGAGTTGAACATGAGACAGAGACGCTGGGTGGAATTGTTAAACGACTATGATTGTGCTATTAAGTACCACCCGGGGAAAGCAAATGTAGTTGCTGATGCGTTGAGTAGAAAAGAGACTGCTAAACCTCGACGTGTGCGAGCTCTGCAACTAACGATTAGTACGCAATTACCTGAACAAATCCGTGATGCTCAAACTGAAGCTCTGAAGGTAGAAAACATGAGTTTAGAAGGGTTACGAGGAATGGAAAAGCAATTGGAAGTAAAAGCGGATGGGATTCGTTACTTCATGGATAGACTATGGGTACCTCTACACGGAAATCTGAGAGATTTGGTCATGAGTGAGGCTCATAAGTCCAAGTATTCTATACATCCTGGATCTGACAAGATGTACCACGATTTGAAGGCGCACTATTGGTGGCCTAACATGAAAGCAGATGTAGCTACTTATGTGAGTAAGTGTCTGACCTGCTCGAAGGTTAAAGTGGAGTATCAGAAACCATCTGGACTACTACAACAACCCGAGATCCCTATGTGGAAGTGGGATCAAATATCAATGGATTTTATTACTAAGTTACCTCGCACTTCTACGGGTTGTGATACAATATGGGTTATCGTGGATCGATTAACAAAATCTGCTCATTTCCTAGCGATAAAGGAAACAGATAAGATGGAGAAGTTAACCCGACTTTATCTGAAGGAGATCGTTTCGAGGCATGGAGTACCGATCTCAATTATTTCTGATCGCGATTCTCGTTTCACATCACACTTCTGGCAGTCGTTGCAGAAAGCTTTAGGTACGCGATTGGATATGAGTACTGCTTATCATCCACAGACTGATGGTCAAAGCGAGCGTACTATACAGACTTTGGAGGACATGTTACGTGCTTGTGTGATTGACTTCGGGAATAACTGGGAAGTTCACCTACCATTGGTGGAATTTTCTTACAACAACAGTTATCACACTAGTATAAAGGCAGCACCTTTTGAAGCTTTATATGGGAGAAAGTGTAGATCACCAGTTTGCTGGGCTGAAATTGGTGATAGTCAATTAACGGGTCCCGAGTTAGTACACGAGACAACTGAGAAGATTGTTCAGATAAGAAACCGCATGGCCGCAGCGCGAGACAGACAGAAAAGCTATGCTGACAAACGACGAAAACCTTTGGAATTTCAGATAGGTGACAAGGTTTTATTAAAAGTCTCACCGTGGAAAGGCGTAGTTCGGTTTGGTAAGCGAGGAAAGCTAAATCCGAGATACGTTGGACCATTTGAGATAGTGGAAAGAATTGGTCCAGTGGCTTATCGACTAGCCTTACCTGATTCATTGAGTGGAATCCATGATGTATTCCATGTTTCAAATCTAAAGAAATGTTTAACGGATGAAACGATGGTCGTACCACTGGAAGAAGTTCAAGTAGATGAACAACTACGCTTCATTGAGGAACCGGTCGAGGTGATGGATCGTGAGGTGAAAACGCTTAAGCAAAGCAAGATACCCATCGTCAAAGTTCGTTGGAACTCGAGACGTGGACCAGAATTCACGTGGGAACGTGAAGACCAAATGAAGCTTAAGTATCCTCAGCTATTCGAAAGGACGATGCCAGCCGGCGAAGGTATTGATTAAATTTCGGGACGAAATTTCTTTCAACATGGGGATGATGTGACAACTCATCCAAAACTCACACGATTTCGATTTCCTTGTGCCAATGCAGTAGACCAGTGATGGAACACTCACCATGTAACGCAATTTTCGGGACGAAAATTCTTTCAACATGGGGATAATGTGACATCCGGTAATTTTCCGTTACCAAACTCCGTTTGTTCCGTTAAGTCTTGCATACACGTGTCGGAGCACACACTAGTTGTCGTTGAACGTTGGTGACTTAATAATAATTAATAATGTTAAACAATAATTTCTATGTGATTATTAGTTGTGATTATGTGATTTAAATGTTAATTGTGAATTTTATCGCGTAACGTGGAAACGTGTGTATTTACTTTGTAAATTTTGTAGCTGTAAAGAAATACATATAATTGTATTACTAGTTTATAGTTTATTATTCTAGTTAAAAACATTTAAAAGATATTTAAAAGCCTAATCTTTATAAAATACAAATTAAAGGGTTAAAAGGGTAAATATGATTAATTAAGTTACAAATCAAAAAAAAAATCCTAACCCTAACACCTAATCGGCCGCGACTTCATCCTCTCTCCCTCTCCTTTACGATTTCGGCCAAGAACAACCAACAAAGCCACGGATTTGATCGATTTCAAGCATCACAACAAGTTAGAATCATCAATTGCAAGCCATTACACGTTTAAAGGTTAGATTTTTGTATGATTTGATGATTGTTCATGTTGGCCGAAAGTTCCATGCGAATTTTGCAATTGATGGTCGATTACATGTTGTTTGTGATGTTAATGTGTTTGTTAGATAGATTACATGTTAATTAACGTCAAGTATGCAATAAAGGTTGGATTTTTACGAGTTTTTATGGAAATTACATTAGGGCCGAAACCCTAATTCGAAACTTGCAATTGTGGATCGATTTTGTTGATGTTGGTTAGTGTTATTATGTTAGTTGGATTGTATATATGCTAGTTAACGTCGATTATGCAAGAAAGCTATGATTTTGATACATTGTTCATAGGTTACTAATAATAGTAACTTTATTTTGCATGAATTGATGATTGGATGATGTATGAATGTTATGGATGTGTTTGTGATGATGATTAGATGCTAAGTTGATGTTATGAACAATTGAAAATCAAGAAGATGTGTTATAGTTCATACATTGCTAAAAATAGTAACTTTTGGGTTGAATGTTGATGAATCATGATGATTAAGTGTTGTTGATCATGTTTAGATGTTGTCATGGACTTGAATTGGTATATAATTGATGAATTCATGAATGTAGTGTGAGTTTGATGAATTGGGATGAACTTTCCCAAAAGGGAAACTTTAATTGTGCAAATCCTTGAATTGGATGATTTGAGCATGTTTGGGATATTAGGATCATGCTAGTGTGTTCATGGATGATTTCTAAGTTGATTAAATGTGTTGTCTAGGTTATATGATGTGATTTGGTTTGTTACCTGTTTTGGCCTGTTGTAATTCGCATGACTTGTATGATAATTGGTTGTATGATGATCTAGGTAGTACATGTGGTTAATGATGTGCTATATGTAATCAAGTTGTATGTTGATCATGTATGATATACTGTTGTGTTAGTATTAACGAATTATCACCTATAATGTCACCAACGGGTCAACTGGGTCAAATGTGTCTTGTCTTTCTTAAACCTTGAGTTCCTTGGTTTGTAGAGCACTTAGGGTTTCGTGTTGATTTTGTATACACGTACTTATGTACTCTTGTGTTCTAGGTGACCTTTGAAGGTTGTCTTTTTCTTTCAAGTTAAGCTCTAGGTTAATTCTTGCGCGCATCAGGTGAGTTCTTGCCCCACTCATTTTACATATCTCTTTGGGGGAGATAGCATACTGTTGATCACAAACGCTTTTATTTATGAGTGTGTATATATTGATATAGTGTTGTTTACCATGGAAAGTCCTCACACTTTCGGATTGTTAATATTGAATAGCGGGGAAATCTTGGGTAGTACTACTGGGTCTGACGAGCCCCACCTGTGCGACTCGAGGTCAAACGGGTGCAATTTTGTCCTAACACATATTCGTCACGACCTGGTAAGTCGTGACGGGAGGCAACAAACGTAACACAGTCAGCTTCGATCGCGAAATCACTATGATTAATATTTTTATGTTAATAGACTAGCTATCTATTGCAATACACTACTTATGCTCTGGAAACTGTTGATTGGTTTATATTTTAACGCAAACTCTTGAACTCACCAACCATGTGTTGACTTGTTTAGTATGCTATTCTCAGGTTAAGGTTGCCAGTTGCCTAGGAGCACGCACGTCAGCATTGTTGAGTTGTCTACATTTGTTTGTTTACAAATTTGGGATTATTTTATATTAAACATTTGTGTTTGGGGCGCGTATGTTTTGCGCATTCTCTTTACATACTACTTGTTTTGGGTTTTCTGTTTTAAAAACGCTTCCGCAGTATTTTAAACGTTAACTCTGGTTTTGTTTATTTATCATATAGAGTCGTTCTTGGTAACTAATGACTGAGATCCTGGTATGTCACGCGCCTCGCGGTAAAACCCCGCTCGCGGATTTTGAGGGTGTGACAAAGCATGTAAGTCAGATGTGACTAATCGACCGAGAGTCGAATGATATGTAAGAGTACCCATAAGGTATCTCAGGATATGCTTAACTGCTCTCTGATGTAGGTTTTGTAAAAAATTGTGAAACCTTGCGCAAGCATACATGATATGGGTTGGATCAACAAAGCCCGAAGTTAAAGCATATACACTATCTAAAAAAGCCTAAGAAAAAGCAAAGCAATAACAATCCAAATAGTGGTGGGTTTTGATACAGGTAGCAAGTCTCTTTATCGTCATGGTCTGTATGATGAAAGCCTTGAAAACAAGTGGCTTTAAAATCGACGATAGTACCAGTTTTATTACATTTATTCCTATAAACACATTCATCCTACACACCAACCATTTTCATGTTAGAGAAGGATTATAGGCTGAATAGTAAGACAAGTAGATGAATGAGAAAAATGATATGGAAACTAATGAGGCTGCGAGTATGATCGTGGAACAAGTTAATCATTGATGAAAGAGGGGGAGGGAGGGAAGGTTGAGAGGGGGAAGATAAAAAAAAGATGAGAATGGTGGGGGATACTTAGGAGGAGCGATGTAAGTAGTTGTAGATGGAGGGATGATAATAAAATGTAAGGTGAAAAAAGAAGAGTGATAGTTTAATGAGGGAGGTGGAAGAATAGTCATGGAAGATTTAGAAGCACAACTAGATTTAACAATAGGAATGTAAAATATGTCTCATGAAAGGTGAGATGACGAGGTGATAGTTTGTGGCGTGTGAAGATCTTAGTGGAGATAACGATGATGAGATGGAGCATGAGCAGGAAATAAGCATGGAACAGATTTGGGTGAGAGCTTATCCGCATGAGTATCCCCCAAAAACGGATAACACAAACACCCAAAGGTTCAAAAAAAGAATAGTTAAGTTAGGTGCCATAAATAATCTTATTAGGAGAAGAATGATAAAGAACTGGTGTTGGTAACCAATAAATGAGAAAAGTTGCATGGGAAAACCATCATACCAAAAGCATTATGGAAGATGAACATAAAACATTAAGGCTCGTGCAACTTCACATAGATGACGGTTCCTTCACTTAGCAACCCTATTTATTTCGGTATGTAAGGACATGAAATATGATAGGATATGCAAGAATCATATAGATTTTTGATCTATGAAAAGGATACAACTACCAAAAACTCAGGATTCAAAACTTGGCCTTCAACTGTCGAATGATGCCAACTGCTTAATAAATTGCCAATCAGCATATGTTGAATAAAATGCCGACCAGCATATGCTGAACCACTACTGATCAACACTTAACAAATGCACTGCTGATCGACTGTGGCTGATCCACACTAAACCCTGTGAGCTGCTGATCAACTATTACACAAGATAAGACTGTTTGTACCGACAACTTCTGTGTTCTGTATTTTGAAGATAACATAGTACTGAAGCTGCCTAACTCTGATGTGCTGATTGTGTGTCTTGTTGTATATTCTGAACATAGAATAGTTTACTCTTATTGTTTAGATTTTATAGTATTAAACCCACATACTTGTATAGTAGAGGTAAGCTTTGTCAAGCCACTTGGTTTATTTGCTGATTGTATCATTTGTACTCAAAAGATTAATCAAGTGAATACTTTGAAAGAACAACTTGTGTATTTATCTTTACTCAAAGTATTTATGTTTGTTAGTAAGTTGTTAACTTAGATTCTGCATTCTTAACTTCTGATCAGATAGAAAAGTCTTGTTAATCTACAACCTTGATCCAATAAGTGGTGTTAGAGCTTTGGCTCTTGATTTGCTTGAAGTCCCCTTTCAACAAATCACTTGTTTTTCATTTGATAACACTATCAAACACCACACTTCTTCATACTCCTCTATCCTTTCAAAATAACTGCTGTAGCCTTCTCAAGTAAGTATGACTTAAAGAATGGAACTCAGACCAAACCTCCCATGTTTACACCACGTGACTATGATACTTGAAAAATCCAAATGGAGGATTTTATAAGGAATCAAGACATGAGACTTTGACTCTCTATTCTGAATGGACCATATGTCCCCGTGGTCCAAGCTACTGGTGAAGGTGGAGTCATGATTCTCGAAGATCATACAAAGTACTCAGATGAAGATCTGAAGAAGATGGATGTGGATTCAAAGGCTCTATGGCTGATCAGAATGAGCATACCAAACAGCATCATGCATGGCCTTAAGAAATTCACAATTTCTTACAAGTTGTGGGACGCATTGAAGGCTAGATTTGAAGGAGCAGAGGATATGAAAGAAAACAAAAGAGGTGTCTTGAAGCAGAAGTTCAAGAACTTTGGTTTCACAAGGGGAGAAACCATGACTACTACATATCTTAGATATGTTGAACTGCTAGACTCTCTTAATGAAGCAGGAGTGAAGATGGAGAATAGTGATGTTCTCATAAAGTTCTTAAGATCATGATGAAATACATGCATGGTGTACACTGTGTCCATTAGAAGAACTTAGAATTTGAAGACAATGACCCATGAGGAGTTATATGGCATCTTGAGTGCTTATCAGATGGAGATAGATGCAGATGAAGATTCATTTGGTAGATCTTCAAACCCTTTAAAGTTATCAGTTCTTGTTGCACCTATTCATGAACCTGTTCACTTCCACTCCCACTACCAAGCCTATCAAACTCCTATGGTGACTCATCAAGTACCGATGATCACCTATCCTAAATCTCTAATTGCTAAATCTTAGTCATCACCATCATTCAACAGATGGAATCAACAGGCCTCACCATCCTTTTTACAAACATAGCCTTTGTTAGTGAACAAGCCAACTTCTTTGAACTCTTTGAAGAAGATCTAGAATGCAATCATCAGATATTTTAAGGAAATGGAAATCAACTACCAGATAGCCATGATCTCCTTTAGGGCTAAGTAGTTTCAGCAGAGAACCGGAAGAAAGTTCCTGAGGTGGAGAAGATCAGGATTTGGGTTTGATAAGAGCAAAGTAAACGTGTAGGGATTGAACCTAGAGGCTCGGGAAATCAAATCAAGATATTAAAGATCTACTCGCGTGACAACTTGGAGTTTCCACGCGAGAACTTGGAGTTGCCGCACGAGAAGTTGGAGTTGCCGCACGAGAAGAACATCTTGCATGAGAACTATATGAAAAGTTCATAGTTTAGTATAAATAATAGTTAGTTGATGTAATTCTTAGAGCTTTTTTCCATTTTCCTGATTTTGTTTGTAATTGTAAACATTCAAATCAGAGAGCAACATACATCAAAGTTATTTGCATTCTTGTTCATCTAATTCTCTTTCAATCTTTTTACCATGATGATTATATTCCGCATTCTTATTACGAGATCGATCTGATTAGTAAAATATTGATCGTTATAATTGGTATCAGAGCTTGGTATGCTCAAGATCGATTGATTTGAAGATTGAAGAGTGTTTTTAAGTGTTCTTAAGCTTCGAATTGGAATCCTTTGAAGATCAACTTGTTTCTTGATGTTTTTGATCACTTTTGAAGATGTTGAAAGCTATTGTGTTGTTGATTGAAGATTTGATGGTGTTCATGTGATTAAACAAGCTAAATTGAATCAATTAGAGACACTTAGGATCAAAATTGAACCTATATCACTAATTGAAAGCTTAATTAATCAATTTTAAACAATTTGGTGAAAGATTGAAGGTGAAATTTCAAAATTAGGACGAAAATGGATCAGGCGAAACTGTTAATCGGACGCGAAAAGCTCTTACTCGCGCGATAAGTTTGTTATTCGCAAAAGTTTGTTGAAAAGTTTGTTACAAAAGATTCCTTTCACGTGAGAAGTTTACTTTTCACAAAATTCAGTTAAAAAACTAACCGCGCGAGAAGTTGGTACCTTTTCGCACAGAAACTCTGATCTTCGCTCGAAAACTTCAAGTTTGAAACTTTTTGAAAAGTTTGATTTCTGAATTTCAAGATGGCTAATCTAAAGCACATCATTGGTACTCCTAACCTTGACAATGAGATTGGAACAAGCACAAAGCCCCCTAGACTTCTTAGCAAAGAAGATTATCCTGACTAGGTGTATCGTTCTGAGAATCATCTTATTTAAACTGAACCCCAGATGATGAGGTCAATTAAACAAGGACCGTATATTCTAGTGTATAACACTGATAAGGGAGAGTTGGTTCCTAAACCAGAACATCTCTGGGATGAAGAAGACATGAAGAAATATGAGCTTGATGATAAAGCATATGCTGCTATAACCATGGCGCTTAATACTGAGATTGCTCAAAAGTTCAAGGATTACATAAAAGCTAAAGATTTATGGTATACGACGGAGGAGCAGATAATGGGCAATAAGGATATGAGGGAAAGCCGAAAGGACATGTTGAATCAAGAGTTTAATATGTTTAACCATGTACTTGGTGAAACTTTAGAGGTTCTAATATCCAGGTTTGTTAACCTGATAACAAAGATGAAGAGTGCTGGAATTACCTTGGAGAATATTTCTATAAACAAAAAACTGTTGAACTCTTTACCCTACAGCTAGAACAATAACTGCACTACCATCAAGAGAACCAAGGATCTGTTCACCTTGTCCCTCAGTGATCTCATTTCAACCATCAAGTCATATGAAATGGATGACAAGCAGAGAGCTACTAATTACATTAACATAATGGGAGCTGAAGCATCTGCATTATATGCAAAATTGGCTAGTTTCAGCTATTACCAGTTATGTCAACAAGCAGCCAATTCTGTTAATGTAAATTTCAAGAATCCCTCCATGCCTCAGTTTCAAGCCTCTCATCAAAACCATTACAATCCAGTGCAATCTCAACCACAATCTCAGATTTATCCATAAAGTCATTCCACTCAACCTACACAATAATCATTTATTGTAAATTCCCACCCAAGCAAGTAAAAATTATTTAAATAGCTGAAGAGCATCTAGCTCTATTCACTACTTTCATGAACACCTATGAAGCTTTCACAGCTGGAAGACTCAGTGCACCCAACATTTTAGTTAATGACTCGCAACAAGTTAATACTGACGATGTTGAAGAAAATGATATTAAGTATCAGATGGCTATGGTAGTGTACCGAGAAAAGAGTTTTGCTAGAAGAACAAGGAGGAAAATGTTTGGTTTAAATAACTCGAGCAAGATTGAGTTTGATAAAACAAGTTTGAGATGCTATAACTGTAACAAACCTGGTCACTTTGCAAGAGAAAGTACCAAGGGAAGGTCAAATCAAAGTGATATTGGAAAGAAGATGATGACGGTGGAAGTAAAGTCTAAGGGAGATAAAGCAAGCACATCAAATAACAAAGCTCTGGTGTCTCGTACAAATAAAGTATGTGATTGGTCAGACCAGATGGAGATTCTAAATATCAAACTGTCTACTGCTTTGTTAGTTGAAATTCAAACTGTTGAAGAAAGTGTTGATGAAAATATACTTACTGAGTTTGTATATGATGATTTAATAAAGGGAATCTTTGCTGAAGAAGTTTGTGAGAATATTGAAGAGGTGGTTAATGAAAAATCAGTTGAGATTACTCCAGCTCAATTAAAAGTGACTGTAGAGAGAAAGGAAAAAGTTGAAGAAAGGCTGTTGAGTTTACTCTGCCTAAAGAAGAAAAAAACTATGAATGCTGTTAAGGAAACTCTAGCAGTTGCTTGTAATGACAATGTCAATGCTATTGAGATCACTCCAGCATCCAATGCAGAAAAAAGATGGAACTGAAAGCTTCATGGTAAATGGCTTACCAGAAGAGAAGAACAAGCAAGGAAAGATTGATGAGGTACATACTAATCTTTGTTCAAATACATGTGTAGAAAAGGTTCAAAGATACAGAGTTCACAACGAACGCTTGATTTTAGAAGTTGAAAAAGTTCAATATCAAGCTCCTAAATTTAAAAATGATGAGAAAATTTTTAAAGAAAAAGAAAGGGTTAAACAAACTGATTTATCAATCAAAATTGAATCTTCATATTGTAACATAAAGGATTTGACAACACGTCATTATAAACTATCTTTAGAAATCAATAAACTCAATAGTAAACTTTATCTGGTAAATTGACTGTTGAAAAATCTGAGCTATCCTCAAACATGGTTGAAGGTATAATCAGTCTCAAATGACTCAAAAAATTAATGGTGGAAAGAGTGAAGTTGGATATTCTAACATTACTCCACCTATTAATCATGATTCAACATGTTTACCTTCATCAATTACCACTTCAGATGAAGAGATATATGAATTAGGTTTTCAACCAAAGTCAGACTTAATACCTCCCGTCAATGTTTCACTGACTGTTGACCCTATCATAAAAGTTGAAATAAATTAATCATGACAATTATTTTGCAGAAAGTGTGAAGAAAAAAGGGTTGGTTGAAGATTGGGAAAGTGACGATGAAATAGATTTTCAGGAAAATAAAAGTTTTAATGAAAAATCTTCATGTAAATCATCATCAGTTATCAATAAAAGTTCAGATGTCTAACAAACAACAAAAATTAAAATCAAGAATTATTTTTAAAGATAATAAAAGATAACGTTTCACAACATCTGTATCTGACTTGAAAACTGATTTCAAAAACATATTTGTTTTAAAAGGCAACATTGATAAGAAAGATCATATCTTTAAAGAAACAAATGCAAGTTTCTTTAAACATAAATCTCCTATAACTGCTAACTCTGTGAAACAAAATGTTTGTAGATTAGGTATCAAGAAAACTCGTCCTATTCTAGTACCCACAACTCAAAAGGTTAAAGCTACAGTTCATGCCTCATCGGCTTCAGAAATAAATCAAACTATTAGGAACCATACCTCAACTCTTCCGGAATCATCTAGAAAAGTTCTTAATGAAAGAGAGAAAAGAAAGACTAGTAAGGAATAACAAGGCCAAAGAAATACTAAAGCCAGATTCTATGATAACTGTGGAAGTTATCATCAACAGTTTGTGAGAAATACACGAGAGCAACATGTGTATCATAAAATATGTTATTATTTATATGGCAAGCCAAATCATAAGGCTAGAAATTGCAATTATCAACATCAACTGTCAAGCAAAAAAAGATTTCACAATTTAATTTTAAATAATAGAAAACAATTCTTTCTAAATGTCAAATTTAAAAGGAATACAAATCAGTTAACTTCTTTTGTTGATAAAAGAAATGGCTAAATTAAAACAGATTTGCATAAAGAAAATACATAAAAGAAATCTTTACATGTTGATGATAGCAATCCTCCTTCAATTAAAACCACTTTCAAAAAATAGTTATAAATCTGATAAAACCAATTCAAAAGTGGAAAATAAAAACAACACAATCTGAGCCTTATATTATTAAGGATTATGTTCTTAATGATAAAAGATATATGATATTAAAGTATGTATCATATTTGGATGAAAATAATATACTCAATTCAACCATAGCTTGGGTTCCTAAAAATAAATAAATTCATTCATATGTGCAGGAACAACTAAGACATGTTATCAATAGTGCTTAGCATGTTGACAGCAGTTGTTCTAGGCACATGACAAGTAATATATATCTATTAAACAACATATAACCTTACAACGGAGGATATGTTATTTTTGTTGGAGATAGAGGAGGTAAGATTACAATGAAAGGTACAATGTCTAATGGTGTATTAAGCTTGTTGATGTCAATTTTGTTGTGGAACTTAAACATAATTTGTTAAGTGTCTCTCAAATTTAGGACAAAAAGTATTCAACACATTTCACTGATAAAGAATATCTTATTCTAAAACTTGGATTTGTAATTCCTGATAAATGGGTTTTGTTAAGAACACCAAGAGACAAAGACACATACTTACTTGAGATGGATGGCTCCCATTCATTGTAACAATGTCTTGTATTCAATGTTATGGCATCGTCGTCTAGGCCATGTAAACATCAAAAATATGAACAAGTTAGTTAGAGGAAATCATATTATGGATTTACCATTAAAAGAATTTCAACTTATTGAACATTGTTTGTCATGTTCAAAAGGCAAACAACATAAACTTTCTCATAAACCAGTTGCTCATACTAAAATTGAATCTATTCTTCAACTGTTACACATGGATTTATTTGGTCGAGTAAGCGTTTTAAGTTTGGGATGTCGTGCATACTATTTGGTTATTACTGATAATTTTTTTAGATTTACTTGAGTTTTGTTTTTAGCAACTAAGGATGAGACTCCTGATTTGCTGATCAAGTTCATGATCCTAATGGAGAATCAAACTGCCATAACCATCAAATGCATTTGAAGTGATAATGGAGCAGAGGTTTGCAATCATACTCTGAATGAATTTTGTGATTCTAAGGGGATGGCTAGACAATTTAGTTCTGTAGAAACTCCACAATAAAATAGAGTTGCTGAAAGGCAAAATAGAACTTTAATTGAAGTAGCCAGAATAATGTTATCAGCAGCCAAATTACCATCTTTCTTTTGGGCTGACTCCTTATGAAATCTTTTTCAAACATAAACCTAAAGTCAAATATTTCAAAACCTTTGGATGTTGTTGTACTTTGTTACATACATATGATTCAAATCACAATTTGATGAAAAAGCTTATGAATGTTATTTTATTGGATATTCAGCCAACAAAGTTGCATACCGGGTTTATAATAAACGATCTAAGCAAATAATTAAGTCATTTGATATAGATTGGCATGAATCTAACAAAACAGATGCAGGTTTTGCTCCTTTATAGGTATAAGATTATGCTTCATTATTTGAAACTTTTAATCAATCTTCTGTTGTGTCTATAGCTAATCCACCTTTGTCGTCATCAATTCAAGATATCTTTACTGATGTTGTTGGACCTATGTCATATTTAGCTATATGAAGATCTTCAAACATACCTTCTTCTTCAAATGTCACAGCTGTTCCACATTCTACTTCTGAATCTGAATTACCTATTTTTGATCCAGTTGTTGACCAAGCTTCACAAGTTTCAGATCAGAGTTCCTCTTCTACTCACAATGATCCGATTGGTACTATTCAAGTTCCATTTGAAGATTTATCTGTTGATAATGATATTCATCAAGAGGAAGATATTGTGTATTAACCTGAAGGAGGGAACACTATGAAGAACCAGTTGGTCATATGTATAATTTAGATGAAGTTATTTCTGAAGATACCATTCCTCAGTTAAGAATTCATAAAGATCAATCAACTGAAGCAATCATTGGTCGATTATCACAAGGTGTCCAAACTTGAAGTCAATCTGGTACCATCAATACATGCTTGTATTCATGCTTTATTTCTCAAATTGTGCCAAAGAACATTAAGATGGCCTTAAAGGAAACTAGTTGGGTTGAGGCTATGCAAGATAAGCTGATGCAATTCAAGAAGCTAAATGTTTGGAATCTATGTGAACTTCCAAAGGGTAAGTTGCTGATTGGAACTAAATGGAGATTCAGAAACAAAATGGATGAAAAGGATATGATTTTTTGCAACAAGGCCAGACTTGTTGTTCAAGGATTTTATCAGGTTGAAGAACTTGATTATGAAGAAGTATATGCTCCAGTCGCAAGAGTAGAAGCTATACGTATTTTTCTGGCTTATGCTTCATACAAGAACTTCACTGTCTATCAAATGGATGTAAAAACTACATTCTTGTATGGAAAGATGGAAGAAGAAACCTATGTTTGTCAACCTCCTGGTTTTGAAGATCCAGATCATCCTGACCATGTTTATAAGTTAGACAAAGCACTCTATGGCTTACATCAAGCATCTCGTGCTTGGTATGCCACCCTCACTAAACATTTGCTTGCAAATGGTTATACATGGGGTGCTATTGATCAAACTTTATTCTCATGGAAGACTGGTGATGATCTCATTCTTGTTCAAGTATATGTCGATGACATTATCTTTTGATCTACCAATGATTATTGTGTAAGGAATTTGAAGCTATGATGAAAAAGAAATTTGAGATGAGTTCTCTTGGGGAAATGTTGTTTTTCTTGGGTATACAAGTTAAACAAGATGATAAGGGTATACTAATACATCAAAAAAAATATATGTTGACAGTATCCTAGACAAATATAAATTTCAAGACTCCAAGATTGTTCCCACTCTAATGTCTTCTCGTCCTACTTTAATTCCCGATCTCATGGGTGAAGACGTTGATCAACGTTTGTATCGATCAATGATTGGATCTCTGATGTATCTTACTACCAACAGACATGACATCATGTTTCCTGTCTGTCAGTGTGCATGTTATCAAATAATCCAAAGGAGTCCCACATGAAAGTTGTCAAACTATTTTCAAATACCTTAAAGGCCAAGCAAAACTTGAACTTTGGTATTCTAAAAATTCTGATTTCAATTTATATGCTTATACTAATAGTGATTATGCGGGATGTAACTTGGACATGAAATTTACAACTGGTGGTTGTCAATTTCTTGTAAATAGGTTGATCTCTTGGCAATGCATGACGCAATAGACAGTATCAACATCCACCGCAGAAGCTAAATATGTGGCCGCATCAAGTTGTTCTCAAATTGTTTGGATTCAGCAACAACTTCTTGATTATGGTCTTAATCTTTAAAACACTAAGATTTGGTGTGAGAATACTATAGTGTTGAACATAGTGAAAAATCCTATCCAACATTTTAAAACAAAACACATAAACATCTGAATGCATTTTATCCGTGACTGTTTTGATTGAAAGCTTATTCATCTGGAACTAGTCAAATCAGAAAACAACATTTCTAATTTGTTTACTAAGGGTTTGATCATTCTCGATTCGACTTTTTAGTTCAATCTCTGGGAATGATTAACTTTGGTTAACAATTATCCTTGCACCCTCTCAAACATTTTTTTTACTCATTTTAGTTAAAATTGTTATTTTCTATCTAGATAATCACAATTTTAGGGGGAAAAAATACGAAAATGTCTCGAAAAAGATTTTGTTATTAGGGGGAGTAAAAATTGAAGAAATTTATAAAAGATTTTGTTTTAAACATATAGAAATTTAAAATTTTCAAGGCTATATAGGAAATGATAGTACATTTCTTGATTTTGATACATTACATCCTATGGCTTAAAAGAAACTAACTTGGATTATATTTGATATGTTGATAAGCTTGACTTTAAGACTGAAAAGCACTATGATCTGTGATGCACTGAAAGTAAATTCTCTATGAATAAAGTGGGTTACTCATCAAGGTTGTGTGGTAACAATAAGTCCATGCTAAAACAAACTAAGAGTTATAGTCTAGTCATACTCAAGCCAGTTACTATCTTATTCAATATCTTTCAGAAGAAATATGTAAATATAAATATCAAAAAATGAAAAAGATATGAAAAGCAAATATAAAAAGGGAAAATAAACAAAAAGTAGCAAAAGATGCCAAAAGGCCATATAGGAATAAAAGATGCCAATGAACACAATGATAAAAGATATGTTATAGACATACATACTATATGATAAATATTTTTCTTTTGAGAATATGTTCGGACACGGAAGGCAAAATCAAAAGATGGGGGCACGTAATTACAAATTGGCATGTAAGTCCGAAACGTCTTGTGAGGGCAAAACATAAGTCCGATTGGCAGTTAACAAGTCCTAAAACTTGTTAGTATTCTGAGTTCAGAAACGTTTCTTAGGCTAGTTATGCTATAAATAGATATTATAATAGAGAAAAATAATCATGAAAATACTTATCAGAGGTAAAAGATTTAAGTCAAATTGGGGTGACTGGAAATCTCAAAAGTGTCGTGAAAATGGATAAGGGTTCTATAGGATTTTTTATTGTGGGATGCACTGACTTCATACAAATTAATCTAAACATGATTAATATCACAGAAAATGTGTCAAATAAAAATTGAAGTCTAAGTTTATAGTGGATACAACATATTGATAATACGGCGTAATTAGTCTTATTTAAAATAAAGATGGATGATGTTAAATAATCGATTTCACAGAAATAAGATCCTATACTTGAAAATTTACCAAAAACTATTTAAGTTATAAATATAATTTATATGTCAATTTGTTTTTCTATTAAAGTTTGTGTTTGTTACACATTTTTTTGTTCTATAAAAGTTTACAAAATTGAGGGTTCTTGGATAATTGTAAACACTTAGCTAAAATAATTTTTACTCATAACAAATCAAATCTTTCAAAAAAATAAATAAATAAACTTGAAAAGTTTAAAATTTTATAAAGTTCAAAAGAAATTGAACTTCTCGTGTGCGAGAAGTTCAACAAATGTGAAAAGGTCAAGATAAGTGAAAAGTCAGGGTGTGCGAGGTTTTGACTTCTCACGAGAGAAGTCAAAAGGCTATAAAAGGAATAGTGATGCGAATAATAAACGCTATTCGCATCGCATAACTGTTCTCACACACTTTCAAAATTTCTAAATGTTAAACATTTTTATAGTTGATATTCACGTTCATTGTGGTCGCAAATTGGTGGATAAGTGATTGATAAGGTAGATTTTATGTTTTTTTATTATGTTTGTATGTAATTGAACATGGATCGAACTAATGAGGACATTTAAACTTAAAATCAAACAAAATTAAACAAATAAAACCTTAATTCAGACTAAATCGACTCGAAATGAACAAGTTTTAACAGTTGAAACACTCTAAAAATGCTCAAATTGAAAATCTAAAAATCAGTACTTGTCACATGCGAAATGTATTAAGAAAACGAACAGATGCGAAAACATTTGAATTCGCATAGAACTTGTCGCGTGAGAACTTTGACTAGTCGCGCGAAAAGTTTACTTTTGTCAAATGGAATTTAATGCGAATACTTTAGTTTTCGCGAAAGGTTTAATTTTTCTAAATTTTTCAAAAGTTTCTAAGTCTGAAAAAATTTAATTGTGTACTAATACAAGTTTATTTAATTTTCAGATGGCGAGATCAACGGTTTTTAACAAAAACCTAATGCAATAGCATTTTTGGAGACGTTCCAGAAGGTAAAGATTTATTCAGATCTCTGATTGATGGACTTAAGACAGCTCGGATACATCATGCTATTATTGCTAATCCCACTATATACCTATCCCTAACCCAGTTCATGATGATGATGATTTGAATATGCTGTATTTTATTTTTGATGAGGAAGATGATATGGATGATGATGATGATGATGATTATGATGGTGATGATAATAAGAAGGACGAAAATGATGACAGGAAAGATGATGATGATGATCAGGGCGGTGATATGGGTTTTGCAGCTAGTGCTTCTAGATCATCGGGTACTGCTAATGTCTCCGGACCAAGTCCCGATGAAATAGTTGACTATACTCCTTTAGATTCCGCTACTGAAGAATCATATGAGAAAGAGTTTTATACATTCCAGCAACAACTGCTTGCTGAAGAATCTGATGAGGATTTTGGACCGTTTGATGATTTGGATGTAGATTACACAGACATGTTTGGGAAGAGTTTTAAATACTTAGTTTCAGATATTTTGATTGAAGAAGGGGAGATAATAGGTCAGACTAGTGCCAAAGAGACGAAGATGAGATATTTTGACGCTCCTCCTCCGCCAGCTTATGTACACATGCTGAGACATTCCAAACCTTTCACAAGATACGAAAACTCGGAACCTCTTCTTAGTTAGGCGTACGATGCTGAGAAGAAGATGTATGTGAGAAAAAGAAAGGCTGGTGCTATAGAGTATTATGAAGATAAGCACGGCTTTCATACACTCAGATCTTCGAATTTATACGCTATGGGTTGTGTTCCGTTCAGTAGTCCAAGCAATTATAGAAAGGGGAATTGGATTGGAAATATGATATGGAGACAGAGTAAGACCAAGTTTAAAGACTTCAAAATTGCCAAATCCAAGGTCATTGAAGATGAGACACATATAGACCCAAACACCAACAAGAAAATAAAGATACTGGTATTTAAGCATCCTAGATATGCTAGTAAGATCCCTATACATGCTTAGTGCCAGTTAACAGCTTGCCAAAGCTTATGTGGTGGATTTATGAGAAGGAGACGGGTCATGCGGTGATCCATTGTGTAGATAAAGATTATTGTATCATAAACACTGTGGATCTACTTAAGTTTGGAAGGGCAATTTGATGAGGTTGCATGCGCGTCCAATTGCAATTGATGATTCTTTTCATCTTTTGGCAGCACAGTTCGGTTGGTTGATTATGAAGGCCTTGGTCAACAAGATGTATGCTTATGGGGGCAGTTACAAGGTTGCAGACGTGGACTTCTAAAGTATTGATTCACCGAGCCTAGGGGGAGATTGTAGGGATTGAACCTAGAGGCTTGGGAAATTCAATCAAGATAATAAAGTTCAACTCGTGCTAGAACTTAAAGTTTCCATGCGAGAAGAACATCTCGCGCGAGAACTATGCGAAAAGTTCATAATATAGTGTAAATAGTAGTTAGTTGATGTAATTCTTAGAATGCCATTTTCATGATGTCTTTATAACTGTAAATATTTAAATCAGAGCAATATATACATCTTACATTCTTGTTCATCTAATTCTCTTTTAATCTTTTTACCATGATGATTAGATTCCGCATTCTTATCATGAGATCGATCTGATTAGTAAAGTGTTGATCTCTACAAAATGCTTCAACTGCAACCAACTGGGACACTTTGCCAAAGAATGCAAAGCACTAAAGTCAAACCCATCTTCCCTAAGCTCATCAACTTTCAACAACTCTCAACTTATCAAAGTCCCATTACTTCATCCAGCCAAAGAAATACAGCATGTGTAGCATCAGGAGAAGAGGTGATGACTAGAGCTTCCAAGTGGAAGATGTCACTCCCATCAACAATACATTGATGGTTGGAAGCTTAACCTCCTCACCTCGGGTAACTTCTGAACCTTGCTATACACCTAAGTGCATTGCTAAGGTAAACTTGTACAAAAATCATAATTTGGATCTCATGAAGGATGTTGAATCAATCAATCTTCATAAAACTAATTTTAAGAAAAATGATTAGGCTCAAAAGGAAAAGATAATAGATCTTGAATAGATTGTTTCATAACTAAAACATGAGCAAACTATCTTGAAGACCCAAATTGATGATCTATTGAGCATATTGAAATCAGCACAATGTGATATGGCTATAGCTTAAACATAAACTGATAAATACAATGTTCAAACTAAAAAGTTTGAAAAAATGCTTGCTTTTACCAAAAATTGCAAAAAGTTGTATCAAACCAAGATAGGTTTAGGATATAATACTATGGAACCACTAATGGCATACACTCCCACATATATCCCTAAGTGCATCCTTGAGATAAAGAAGCAAGTATCTTTCGAACCCACCTACATAAGGGTATCTGCTGAAAAAGTTAAGACATCGGAGAAGGAAGAAAATAAGGAAGTAGTTAAAGAAGTAGATGAAGAAGAAGAGTAAAGAGAAAAGGAAGAGGAAGAAAGGGAGTAGAAGAAAGAAGAACTAAATGCCAAAGCAAAGAAGGTTATGATTCAAAAGAAGGAGTTTGTAAAAGAAAATCATCATCCAAGGTTAACCGACTGCATGCTGAGTCAAACCCCTCCACCAAGATAAAGCTTCAATCAAAGAACAACTGCAACAAGAAGACTAACAATAGAAGTTGCTATCCAGGAACCTCAAACTCTTCAGAAGGGAGTCCCTAACTGTATGTTCAAAGGTCTATTTCTGAAGTAGTAGAAATTCACAAGAGGTTCCCAAAGAAGAAGATAAATGTAACCACCCACATTGATCATAAGATAAATAAAAAGATGGATTGAACTGAGGCAAGTCAGCTGACAAGATCTTTAGAAAGGAAAGTTAAAATTAAAGATGTCATTGATTATGAGCTGATAAGAAGAGGCAAGAATGAAGAGATCAAGAAGGAGCTACAAGAGATTAGGCAGATAATAAAGTCATCTAAGAAGCAGATGAAGATCACATGCCTAATATGTGGAAAGACAGTCATTTTCTAAAAGACCGTCAATACAATTCCATATCACACTCCATCAATCATCCCTACCAGTTAAAACCCTCAAAGAAATCTTCGGCTGTAAAACAACCATTCAAAAGGAAAAGATGGTGTCCATAAAACTATTCGGAAAAGAAGTCCCTGAAGTGTTGATTCCAAGGCAAAGTCAGCACCTCTGAAGGATCTACCAAACAAATCAACAGCTGCAAACTTAAAGAAGAAGAAGAACTTTGAGAATCTTTTACCATCTCCAAGAGCTTAAGAAGGTCAACACAAGAAGGATAATGTCAAAGTATTAGGAAAAGTGAAAAGAAAAGCCTGGAAACTAAATTATCGGCCGAATCCTTAGATGACCCAAACCAAATACCACCGTTTAAGCACTTATCATTGAAAAACAACTGCTGAGGAAGACCCAAGACTAAACAAGCTTGGGTCCTTATTTATCACTAATCAATTTGTTTATGTGCAGGATCATCCACAGGCCAAAACAAACTTATAGATTGTGCATAGTGGATGCTCCTACCACATGACAGGTGATAGATCATGCCTGCTAAATCTTGAACTATATGATGATGGATCTGTTGCCTTTGTAAGTAATACAATAGAAGAATACATTGCTGGTACGGTGACAGTCAGTAATGGCAAGGTAAGCTTTGACAAGGTGAACTATGTGAAAAAGTTAAACTATAATCTGCTGAGTGTGTCTCAACTGTGTGATAAAAAACACAACACTCTTTTCACAAAGCATGAATGTATTGTCCTATTTCCTGGATTTGAGATTTCAAATCGCAAAATACTTTTAAGAGCTCCAAGGAAGGACAATATGTACATACTCAACATGAAGAATGCATTACCTTCAGGAAATGTATCATGTTTCATTTCCAAAGCCTCAATAAATTAATCCTCCCCTTGGCACAGAAGATTGGCACATGTAAACCTCAAATACATAAACAAACTAGTTCGGAATGGGTTGGTCACAGGTGTGCAGAACAAGGAGTTTGCATGTGTGACCATTATGTTGCCTATCAAAAAGGAAAGCAACAGAGCTATTCTCATAAGTCAAAAGAATTGATTCATCATAACTCCTTTAAATTTGTTACACATGGACTTATTTGGGCCAAATGTTGTAAGACTTTTGTGAAGAAAATCATATTGCTTGGTAATAATAGATGATTCTACAAGATTCACTTAAGTTTTCTTTTAAGAAACTAAAGAGGAAACTGCTAAAATTTGAAATCATTTATTATCAAAATTGAGAACCAAATTGATCAAAAGGTTAAAATAATTAGATGTGATCAGGTCATAGAATTTAAAAACCACATCCTTGATTCTTTTTGTGAATCCAAAGGTATTGCAAGGCATTATAGTGCTCCTAAAACTCCTCAGTAGAACGAAGTTGCTAAAAGGAGAAATAGGACACTTATTAAGCCTGCAAGGACCATGTTGTGTGACTCCAAACTTCCTGTAACATTCTGGGCTGAAGCAGTCAGCACTGCGTGCTATATTCAGAACAGGGTGTTGATAGTCAAGACACATGGAAAAATATCTTATGAATTGTGGAATAAGAGAAGACCATTCATAGGGTTTCTAAGACCTTTTGGATGTCCATGCACCCTTCTAAATACCAAAGATCATTTATTCAAATTTGCTGAGAAATCAGTAGATGAGTTTTTTATAGGATACTAATCACAAGCTAAGGCTTATAGAGTATACAAAAAAGTTGATCAAATTATTGAGGAATCTAAAAATGTTATATTAATGAAAATTCCTTAAATAGAATTGGAAATACCCCACATTAGATGTTTGATCTAAATGGGTTCCCAAATGCATTTAAGCATTTAATTAAGATTGTTTTAGGATACTCTCTTAACAGATCAGAAGACATACAAGTCCTAAGTACTGAAGACCACAAGGTTGATCAACCACAGGGTCTTAGTCACAACAGGTCATCTACTGATATAGTTCAGCCACATTCAGCAGAAGCAGATGCTACCATCAGTTATTCATTATAACTCATCATTTGAGGAGTCTTATAATCATTGTGGTACTATACAATATCTTGAAAAGGAACCAAGTATGAAAGTTGCTGTAGAAGGAATCAATTTGGCAGTTGAACCAGTCAATCCGTCTACCGAAATTCCTGAAACAAAGTAACCCTAAGACTAAGATTTCATAAAGAGAACCTAGTTGGGAATGTCATTGGCGATGTAGATGTTGGTGTCAAGACAAGACGTAAGTTGAGTGAAGCAAACATCTGTTTGTTTTAATGATTCCTTTCTCAACTAGAGCCAAGGAAAGTGGATGAGGCGTTAAGAGATAAGAGCCGGGTAGAAGCTAAGCAAGATGAGCATCTTCGATTTGCTAGATAGAATGTTTGGAAACTATGTGCATTTCCTAAGGGGAAGACTGCAATAGGAATTAAATAGGTGTTTATAAATAAGAAGGATGATAGAGGCATTGTTATCAAGAACAAGGCTAGACTTGTGGTACAAGGATACACATAAGGAGAAGGGATTGATTATGATGAAGTCTTTGCTCATATGGCTAGGCTTGAAGCAATCAAAATTTTTCTAACATATGCTGCCTTCAAAGACTTCAAGGTGTTTCAAATGGATGTCAAGAGTGCATTCCTCTATGGTGAGATTGATGAAGAAGTTTATGTCTGCAAACCTCTTGGCTTTGAAGATACCAAGTATTCAAATCATGTATGCAAACTTGATAAAGCCTTTTATGGTCTTCATCAAGCTATAAGGAAATGGTATGAGATATTCTCTTCCTTTCTCCTATAAAATGGATACACTAGAGGATCAATAGATAAAATTCTCTTTATCAAGAGAGTTGATTTGGATATTACTTTAGTACAAGTATTTGTGGATGATATCATATTTGGGTCTATAAATGAGAGCTTGTGCAAAGCCTTTGAAGGTCTCATGAAGTCAAAGTTTGAGACGAGTTCAATTGGAGAACTCACTTTCTTTCTAGGGCTGCAAGTGAAACAAACCTCTGATGGTATTTTCATAAATCAATCAAAGGTTACAAAAACTCCCATGTCTAAGACATGTTCATTAACTCCTGATCTTGAGGGGGAAGCAGCTGATCAGTAGCAAAGCCATCATTGGATCTCTCATGTATCTCACAACCAACAGACCAGATATCATGTTTGCCACATGCTTGTGTTAAAGATTTCATGGTGCTCTAATAGTGTCACATGTAATGGCCGCCAAGATAATTTTGAAGCATCTTAGAAGGGAACCTAAGTTGGGATTATGGTACCCTAAGAGTGCTGACTTCAATCTCTATGGATATACAGATAATGACTATAGAGGATGCAACATCAACAAGGAGTCCATTTCAATAGGATGTCAATTTCTTGGGGGATGATTGGTCTCATGGCAATGTAAGAAGCAAACCTATGTGTCTATATCAACTGCTGACGCAGAGTACATTGTTGCATCTAGTTGTTGCGTTCAGGCGCTATGGATCCAAACTCAGCTTAGAGATTATGGAGTAACCTTTATGAACACTACAATTTACATTGACAACAACTATGCCATCTCAATCATCAACAATCTAGTTCAGCATTCAAAGACAAAGCATATTGACATCAGGTAACATTTTATTAGACATTGTGCAGAAAAAAATCATTTAATTAATTAAAGTCCATACAAATAAACAATATGCAGATCTTTTCATAAAAAGCTTTTGATGAAACAAGATTTAAATATCTTGTATCGTTTCACACCGTCAATTTCCACAAATGGGGTTTTATCATTAGGCGCGTGACATACCAGGATCTCAGCTGTTAGTTACACTAAACGACACATTTATTACAAAACATAGTTATTCATTAATAAAAGAAATTCCCAAACATATAGTTAATAACGAAATCATGAAAATACTTGCAGAAGCGTAATTCAATCATAATTCAAATGGCGCAAAACATGGGTGTTATAACGATCGATGAGTACGTTAAGTAGCCTCCTCAATTCTTTGATTTCTCCCGTTGTTTCCCGCATTCCTTTCTTCAATGCCCTATTGTCCTCCGACAACTCAGCAACGCGCTTGCTCTTGACATTGAGAGTGGCTGCCATAGCAGCCACGGCCTGCTCAGAACGACAGGTAAGAGAAGGTAGGATAGGGGCATCAGGGCTCCTATGTGAGGCAGACCTAGTCCATGGCTGACGTTCAGAAGGTAGAGGAATATTCAACTCCTGAATCATCATGGTCATGTAATAAGGCTAGTACTCCCATCGGTGACCTGGGGGTACTGGGATAAAGCAAAAGGTTGGTCATAGTCAAACTCTTCATTGTTATTAGGGCGCACGGGCCACTCGTACGGACCTGTGGGTGGAGGTATGGAATCAAAGCGAACATGCATTTTTCCCCGAGAAGAAGAAGAGGAGGGTGCAGAAGAAGATGAAGCCATTCCAACAAAGAAGCATTCACAGGAATGAGCAACAACAAGCAATCCAGCAAAGCAAAGCAAACAAGGCTAGCAAACAGAACTAAGTGTGTCTGAATGCGTGTAACTAAGGCATCAAGCTATAGTCTAAATGCAATGCAAATGAAATGCAAATTTATTTTAGTTTGCTATAACCATTGGCTCTAATAACAATCTGTCACATCGTGAATTTCCACAAACGGGGTTTTACCGTTACGAGCGTGACATACCAGGATCTCAGCCGTTAGTTACACCAAACGACACATTTATTACAAAACATAATTATTCATTAATAATAGAAATTCCCAATAATATAGTTAATAACGAAATCATGAAAATACTTGCGGAAGCGTAATTCAATCATAATTCAAATGGCGCAAAACACGCGCAAACCCATTAATATAACTTGTAAAAATGTGAATAGTTCATTTAACCCAAATGATGATGAATGCAATGATGTGATGATCCTAGCCATGCACAATTAAGAACCTGAAAGAAACATGCTAATGTGTCAACACAAGGTTGGTGAGTTCACAAGTTTTAATAAGCAGTAATATAATTGAACACAGGCACAGTAAACAAAGTAATATCAATAGATAGCTAGTCTACATAACAAGTTACATAGTGTATGAAGTTTGCAACCGAAGCTGACAATGTAAATGAATGCCTCGGCTATGGCTACCAGACCACAGCAACATAAATTAGGTCAATTAAACACCCGTGTGACGTGCAGTCATGCTAGCGCGACTAGCCCGGGTGGGGTTTGTTAAACCCAGTAGATCTACTCAGAATTAACTCGCTTAAACATATAAATTAACAGTTCGAAAGTGAGAACTTAAATTGGTACAATACTAGTAAACATGTGATACTACAGTAATACTGATCAAACGAAGAACATTTTGAAAAGGACATGTTTCTCTTCCCCAAAAGAGATAATACGAAAGTGGGGCCGTAAACTCACCTTAAATGCACAGCAACACGTAAATGCAAGCACAAAAGATTGGTTTCTGATTAACCTGAGTTTCAACGCAGGCTATCGTACGGTTTCACGTTCTCGACATGGTTACAACGCAGGCTATCGATATCCCCCATTCACAAGCAAACACACTCAAACATTAATTCACTACAAATGTATAAAACTCAATTATTATGTATAGAAACATATTGTTTCTATTCTTAAATTATTTGATTTTATTTTAGTATAAAGCTCAAAGCTCATACGCTTAAGACACATAACCTACAAATCACAAACACGTAACAACCCATCGTAACACGATTTTGATAAGTAATGTATGTATGAATTTATGCACCCAATATATATATATATATATATTACACACACATTACAATATATATATATATATATATATATATATATATATATATATATATATATATATATATATATATATATATTTGTAGTTCACACATATGCTGCACCCACAAAACCCCACGTACCTACATGCATAACATGTGAAATGGTACACATACAATGAAATTTACATACATCAACAATGTTTAACATACCTACAACGTACAACCATGCACATATCCACATGAAACATTTACCAAGCCCCTCCCCCATGCATTCATGCTGAAAAACATACATGCTTCTCAATGTATAACATACATACACACACCATCACACCCCCATGTTAACCCCTCGGCCATGACCCACCCATAACATCGACCGAAACACACACACACACACATACTACACACATGGCAGAAAAGAAACACTCACACACAATCAACAATTTACATTCAAATACGCTTAAGAACACACAAAGGACACACCATACACAACTAACACTCACGCAAACACAATCATGGGTATACTCACCCACTAACAACATCAGAACACTACCTAAGACCCCCCCCCCCCCCTGGAACTACACCCAACCCGCTCCCCCAAGGCGGAACCCGCAACCCACTCCCAAGTATACATACATACGGGCACACATACATAACACGCATACTACAAGAACCCATGCATACCACTATACATCGCAGAACATGCTCACATATACAACACACCGGTGTGCAACAGAAAAATGAACATACACACAAACACCAAGCCAACTCGATTATGAAACCCCCGCAGCCGAACAATCAAAGTAACGAATGAGAAATCTAACCGAACAAGATGCAGAACGGTTTCGATGATGCCCTAGGATGCCAAAACGACGATGGTTACCGAAAGCATGACAACTACCGAGAGAAGGGTCGCTGGAGGTACATAACAGGGAACGGGCTTTCCGAAGACTCGCGCACGGTGAGGTTCTCGACGGTGGTAGTAGGTCTTTGATGGTGGAAGTGGCAGAAGTGCAAATAGGGTTACGGGGGGTTAGGGAGGGGTGGTTAATATAAGGAAGTCAACTTTGCTAGGTTAACTTAACGTTAAGTATTATTAATTAAGTGAAATTAATTAAATTATAAGTATCAAGGAGAGATTTGATAACGAAAACGATGTTAACTTGAAATTACGGGGTGTCACATCCTCCCCTTGTTAAAGAATTTTCATCCCGAAAATTAAAACATTGATTTCAATAATAACAAAAGGTTTAGCAATCAGAAACATGTGTATGGTAGGGCTTCTATGAATTTTTGAAACAAGCCCAAAAAAAAGAATTAAAAACAATTTTTTTGTGAGAGTTGCGACATATCTGGTATTGGAATGATAAACTTTACATAATTAAATGATTTAAATAATTATATTTGATAAAAATTGTAAAGAAGTGCCTTGTTGATAACTAAAATAGGTAAAACCGGTATTTGCCGAATATCGCAAATTGGTAGATAAATGGGTAAAACTGGGCATCTGCCGAATGGGGCAATTCGACAGATATGACGGTTTTGGCACATGTTTTTTAAAAAGATCCAGAGGTCCCACTTTTATCTTCTGATATGTAGTGGCGCTGAAGAAGTTTATCTGAAAAGACTGTTCCCTCATCACATGCCATTAGATTTTACAGTTATGGTGGTAAGAATTTTAAAATAACACTATTATATATTATCCACAACTGTTGAAATCTAAGCGACTGGAGCTTTCAGGTGGAAGATGCATCTCCAAACCAAGCATTAATGGCAGATCATGATGAAGCCAAGGTATTGGAACATCTCTGCATACCTAAATGTATTGCTAAAGTGAATAGATACAGGTCCTATAACTTAGAGATGAGATCTGATCTTGAGTTCTTAAATATCTTAAAAGCTGATTTAAAAGAGCTGAAAATGACTTTGAACATAAGATAGAAGATCTAGAGAAAACCATTTCAACTCTTAAGCATGAGCACACTAACTACAAGACTCAAATCAAAGATCTCATCACAAAGTTAATTGAATGCTAGGCTGAGCTTGTGATCAGCAAAGCAAGGGCAGAAAAATGTGTTCTTGAAGAAGAGACCTTCAAGAACATAATATCCTTATCCCTACATGCAAAAGTTTGTTATCAGAATAAACAGGGACTGGGATCTACTGAGATAGCTCCTCCACACACTCTATTGTCTGTAAGATCTCCAAGGTGTGGAATTTGTGAAAATGAGCTTCCCTTCATAGACCCTATTATTGAAGAGGATGAAGAGGAGATAGTGAAGGATGACTCTGAGAAAAGTGAAGAAGATCATCCTAAGAAGGGTCACTATTCTCTTGAGGAGAGGAAAGAGTCTGGAATGACCAAGTGAAAGAGGAAGAACTTGATCAGAAGAGCTAAGAGAAGATCAAAGAAGGCTCAAGAGATCAAGGCCACTTTTGACTCCAAGCAGAAAAAAGTGTTCATCTCTGCAGGGTTTGAAGTGATAAAGGCTGAAGACTCAACTATGAACTCTAGTACTAGGAGTTCTAGTTTAGTTCCAAACCATTCCAGTAAGAAGAAGAAGACTGACCAGCTGTGTACCACTGCTACACAGCCTGAACGATCCAGCTCCAAGAGCAAGCCTCTTCCTAAGAAGCTTGCTGCATCACTATGAAGATGAAGATGGAGAAGGAAAGTGATCAAACTCAGTTTGGCTCTCAAAAGAAGACTCCCAGAAGGAAGCAAATGGACTGCTTCATGTGTGGTAGTACTTCTCATCTGGCTAAGGATTGCATCTACAATCCCAAAAGTACTATCCACATAGTCAAAGAGAAAGCTTCTGGGAAGAAGAAGGAAAAGCAAACTTCAGAAGGAAAATCTGTTTCCTTCGGAAGCTCCAAAGTGAGAAGAAGACAAGTGAAAACTTGCCTTCGGAAGAAATTTTGGTCTCGAAAGAAAGGAATGCTTCCGAAGTACTAAAGCATGCTGCAGTGAAAGCAAGATCTTACAAAGGTCCAGTCTCTAAACTTCAGAAGTTATTGAAAGTTTTGAGGTGTTGAAGGTCAAGTCCAGTCTTCCAAGGATGGTGTGGAAGATGAAGAAAGACCTGGTGATTCAAAGTTCTTCATCAACAGCAACTAATGATCCTCAAAGCTTGAATATAGGATTTGTTACTGTTACATTGGGTTCAGATCACTTTGAAAAGCCCAAGACCAATGAGGCTTGGGTTTCCAAGTGTAACTAACCACTTCTTTTTGTGTAGGAACAGCTAAAGACCAAGGTAAATATGTGGATCATTGATAGTGGTTGTTCTAGACACATGACTGGCAATGGTTCTTTGCTTCATAATTTTGAGAAAATTAATGGAGAACCAGTTGCTTTTGGAGGAGATGCTGGTGGTTACATCACTGGAAGGGGTATGGTCACAAATGGTAAGCTCCCCATTGAGAAGGTAAATTTTTTTAAAAAGCTTGGATACAATCTACTGAGTGTATCCCAATTTTGTGATCAGAGACACAACATGCTCTTTACTGAGCATGAGTGCATTGTTCTCAAGTTCGGGGTGGTCATTCCTCAAGTGCATATCCTGCTTAGAGCCCCCAGGAAAGGGAACATGTATAAGATGGACATGCAAAAAAACATCTCTCTCAGGAGAGGTTTCTTGCTTTCTATCTAAAGCAAATAGTGATGAGTCCCTCCTATGGCATAAAAGAATGTGCCATGTAAACTTTAAGAACATGAATAAATTAATTAAGAATGATTTGGTAACTGGAATGCCAAAGAAAGAGTTTACAAGTGATGATCATTGTGTTGCATGCCTGAAAGGGAAGCAATACAAAGTGTCTCACAAGCCAAAGGAAAAGAACTCTATCACTACTCCCTTACACTTATTACACATGGATATCTTTGGCCCCACCAGTGTAATGAGTTTAGGAAGGACCTCATAGTGATCATAGATAATTTCACAAGATTCATTTAGGTCTTTTTCCTTAGAACCAAGGACGAGACTCTTGAGATCTTGAAGAACTTTATTCTGAAAATTGAGAATCAATCTGATCACAAGGTCAAGACCATAAGATATGATCAGGGAGCAGAATTTAAGAACCAAATCCTTGATACATTTTGTGATGAAAAGGGTATTACAAGACAATATAGTGCTTCCAGGACTCCTCAGCAAAATCTTGTTGTTGAGAGGAGAAACAGGACACTTATTGAAGCTGCAAGAACCATGTTGTCTGACTCAAAATTGCCCATAACCTTCTTGGCAGAGGCAGTTAACACAGTCTGCTATGTGCAGAATAGAGTTTTAGTGGTTAAGACTCATGATAAGACTCCTTATGAGCTGTGGCACAAAAGGAGACCATTTATTGGTTTTCTCAGGTAATTTGGATGTCCTTGTACCATCTTGAATACCAAAGATCAAGTAGCCAAATTTGATGAGAAGTCAGATGATGGACACTTTATTGGATATTCTTCCAAGCTAAGGCTTATAGAGTATACAATCTCAAAACTAAAGTAGTTAAGGAATCAGCCAATGTGACCTTCAATGAGCACACTCCTAGTATGGAAGGTTCTGGTCCGGATTGGGTATTTTATCTTGATTTAGTTACCAACTGTTTTAACAAGTCTTGTGAGAATGTTTCAGGATCTACAGATAACATATCAACAGGAGATCCTGACCCAAGATTTGAGCTGAGAAGACCAAGCAAGATTACTACCTCAGCTCCATTGGTGACTAACCCTGCAAATGAAGATCCTATAAGCACAAACATGACAAATTCAACTAATACATCTGAGATGCCTTCAAATTCCAGCTCAGAGGTTCAAAAGTCAGGTGAAGGAGCTTCAAATGTAGGAGAAAATGGAGGTGGTGATAGTGATCAAGAATTTCTTGATGTTGATAGCCACTCTATAAAAGACAACATAAATGATGTCACACACTTATTGGATCAAGTCTCACTTGATAAGTATGATGATGTGGTTAGTGACACTCTATTGGTAGATCTGAATTTCTCTAATTTAGATCTTTCAAATCAACTTGCTGTGATCCCTCAACTCAGGATCCACAAGTCACACCCCACCAAAGCATCATTGGAAATGTTGGTACAGGGGTGAGAACAAGAGGACAAACCCATGATAAAAATGGTTGTCTATATTCTTGCTTCTTGTCCTAAGTAGAACCAAAGAAAGTTGATAAGGCTTTGAAAGATGGAAGCTGGGTTGAGCAATGCAAGAGGAGCTGTTATAATTCAAAAAACAAAATGTTTGGAACCTATGTCCTCTTCCTCATGGGAAGACTATCATAGGAACCAAGTGGGTTTTTAGGAACAAGAACGATGATAGAGGACTTGTAATTAAGAACAAGGAATGACTAGTTGTTCAAGGGTACATAAAAGAAGAGGGAATTGATTATATAGATGTTTTTGCTCTTGTGGTAAGACTTGAAGTTGTAAGAATATTCTTGGCTTTTGCAGCATCCAAGGATTTCAAGGTCTACCAACTTGATGTCAAGTATGATTTTCTGTATGGGGTGATTAATGAAGAGGTGTATGTCAAACAACCACCTAGCTTTGCAGACCGAGATCATCCTGATTATGTCTACAAGCTTGATAAAGCTCTTTATGAGCTGCACCAAGCTCCAAGGAAGTGATATGAAACACTATCTCAGTATCTCTGTCAACATGGTTACAAGAGGGGTACTATAGATGGAACTCTCTTCATCAAAGGAACAGGGAATGACTTAATGCTCGTTCAAGTATATGTGGATGACATTATCTTCAGGTCAACTAATCTAAAGCTCTATAAAGACTTTGAGAGGCTGATGAAGAATAGATTTGAACTGAGTGCAATGGGGGAACTAAATTTCTTTCTGGGAATTCAAGTGAAGCAAGTTGACAATGGCATCTTCATAAGTCGGTCAAAGTATGTACAAGACATACTTACAAGATTCAACATGACTGAATGTAAGGTTGCTAAGACACCCATAGCCAAAAACCACTCCCTAGGACCTGATCTTGAGGGGGAGTGTGTGGATAAACATCTTTACAGGGCTATGATTGGGTCTTATATGTACCTAACAGCCATCAGGCCTGATATCATGTTTGCCACATGCATGTGTACAAGATATCAAGCCAAACGCAAGATGTCACACCTGATTGCTGTCAAGAGGATTCTTAGATATCTCAAAGGTGCTCCCAAGCTTGGCCTTTGTTATCCAAAGAGTTCTGACTTCAATCTGTATGCTTATACAGATATTGACTATGGTGGTTGCAATATGACTACAAAGTCTACATCTGGGGGATGTCAATTCCTTGGTGGAAGGATTGTCCCATGGTAATGCAAGAAACAATCCTGTGTCTCTACATCAACTGCTGAGGCTGAATACATTGTTGCTGCAAGTTGCTATGCTCAAGTGCTTTGGATTCAAAATCAGATGCTAGACTATGGATTCAACTTCAAAGAGACTTCCACCCACATAGACAACAATAGTGCTATCTCCATTACAGAGAATCTTGTGCAGCACTCAAGGACCAAACACATCAACATCATGTATCATTTGATTAGAGATAATTTTAAGAAGGGATTAATCAAATTAGTCAAAGTTAACACAAGTGAACAATATGCTGATCTGTTCACTAAAGCTTTTAATGAACAGAGATTCAAATATCTTGTATAAGCTATTGAGATGATTAACTTTGAGTAGATTTTCTTAAAACTTAAATCAACTTTATTTCTAAAACCTATGTGTCCTAAGTTGTCTATTTTATCACCTTCATAAGCCCAGTTTATTTTGGATGAAATTTTTTTATGATATTCCTTAGATTTTTGAAAAATTTTCAAACATATTTTCATTCGAAAGATTTCAAGTTGACTTCAAAGAAATTTATGTCTTCAAATCAACTAACTACTTATAAGAAATTTAACTTCGGAAGAAATTCGGAGAATATCTTCCGAAGCTTAAACATGCTTCTAAGTACTTGCATGAATTTGAAGGACAAATATCTTTCGAAAGCAATTAAGTCTCGAAAGATTTATTCTCTTTAGAATAAAACTCCCAGTTCTTAATATCTTTCGAAACCAAATATGTGTCTGAAGAAAAAAAATTCTCTAAGTATTTTTCTTCCGAAGCCAAATTTTCACAACTCTTAAGAATATCTTCCGAAGACAAATTGAATTCGGAAGCTTTTTCTTAAAACTTCCGAAGCTAAATTACCGTTGGAAGATTTTCAACTTTCTAAATAACTACCTTTTGGGGCACTTTTTCAGAGGTGGGACCTACTTTTGGATTTCAAAGTTTATCCTTTTGCATTAACTTTGTCTCAAATCCATTTCAACGGCTCCCCCTCTTCTCACTCTCCTCTTCATCTATATTGTTCTTGAACCTAATTTCACCCACAAACCACCTTCGTTCTTATCTTCCTTCATCGAAAAGCTACTTCAAATGGCCAACCTTGACTGCAGAAATCAACACAATTTTTCCATTCATCTTTACAGGCAACATAATCAAGTTACTCTGTTAGACTCTGAGAGAAATCCAGGTTTTTCAGAGGTTTGTCGTTACCTTTCTTTCACAAACTATTTCATCTCCCTCACCATTGATCCTCCTCTCTATGAGGATCATTTGTTGGACTTTTGGCGGACCTGCGAAGAGGTCATCATGGACGGGGAGAAGGCACTAGCTGTCACAATGCAGGGGAGGACAATCTTCATCACTCCGGCCACCATACACACACATCTTCAGCTGGATGATGTAGAAGGTGACTTGTCCTTCCCCAAAGCTATAGTCAACCATTCTTTTTCGTAGATGGAATGGGGAAGGTCTCATCCCAGTGGAAGTACCTCCTCCATGTTGTCATACACAGCTTGTCAAACAAGCATGGAGGATGGGATCAGATTCCAGAAGACCTCTCCTTCATAGTCCATGGAATGGTTCAGGGGGTCAAGTACAGGTATTCACAATTTTTATATACCAATTTACTTGCCAACTTAGACTCCCTAGAGTATTATATGTTCCCTAGATATGTCCAGCACATTCTCAACTGTGAACTGGGCTCACAGTTGAGGGGAACATGTAATATTGTTAAATTGGGACAAATGAAGCCCGGCATCTTTATAATAATGAGGAAGCCAACTGTTGGCTTCTCTAGGGTAGAAACAGCCCTTGCCCCAAAAATGTTTGATCTCATTGCTCAAGGTGGCAACCTAGCAGCACCAGCTAGTGTTGAACCCACACCTTCTATCTCTCAACCACACATACAACCCACAATAACCGTCACCTACTAGAGAAAAACCAAACGAACCCCTGCACATGCTATTCAGCTTGTGCAGGCCCCCATATCACTAACCTTACAGGAGGAAGTGGACACTCAAGCTCCCACTTCCCCTGAGGAGCAAACCATTCCCATCTATCATATGATTAGTGCTGAGGTTCCTCATACTCAGTCTGATGAGCTCACACCCCAAACAGCCTTAAGCCTTCACTCAGAGTCTCAACACTCTAATGAACAACCTTTCGGGGACAGTTACCATCCCTAGCCGCTGGATCTAAACCAACCAATTCCCAGCCTTGACTTCTATGATGATGAAGACAGTGCATTCAACGAGTACCATGAGTCTCTCTTATCCACACCTACTCAAGGAGAGATGAGTACTCCTGTCTCACCTAGGTCTATCCCACATCATTCACCTATCACTGAGGTGGATATCCCTGAACCTGTTCAAGAGATTCATATGGAGGAGGCTCTCACTTTAGTAAGTGATTACATCTTTAAGACCTCAACCATGGCAACCCGGCCTTTTGACACTTTTCTTGAAGCTGTGATAAGGCAGGGGATATCCAGCAGCCAGGAACAATATGCTGGTGATGAGGAGGAGGATGTTGGTATATATATATACACACACACATGGTCAGCATCGTTTCAGAAATTCTATAATTTTCAGAACCGCAATAACTCATCTAGAACCTTATTTCATCTAATTAATAGTTAAAAGAAATAACGGCCTTTTATTAATTAAGTATAATTTCAATAAATGTTTTAATAAATGAAAAAGGGTAATTTAAGTACATACAAAAATTAATGTGGAAACTGTAACAATTCTTTTCCTAATTTAGCTCATGATTTAGTGGGTTATTTTTTTAAAATTTGAATATTCTATCACTTTAATACGTAGGTTGCAATTCTCCACCAACTAATGGTAATCTTTGCTTGAAATCTTTTTAGTTTTGCAGCAATTGCATTCCAGTTATTCTTGTTTATGATTCACCACCAAAGAACGTAATACTTAATTAAATATCATTTTCTTATAAATGTCAACGATCCTTCTCATAGTGATGATAAGCATCATCTAGTAAGCAAAATTACCAGCAAAATGGATCTAATAAATGTAGATATTTCATAGATCGAAGTAACAATTTTTATTATCGGCAAATTAGGTGGGTGTTTTATTAACTTGTTAATATGTATAATTTGCTATTATTTTATTTTGCTAGATTAAAACAGTGAAAATCAGAATGATAATGAAAACAATCTAATTGTTTGACAAATTATTTTCATCATTATCATTTTTTCTTATTGCCGATTTCTTAGCATGAATATTATATGTTTCTTTTCGTTTTTTTATATAATGAATTTGCTATACGCAGTGTTAGTTAATTAATTACTTTCCTTTCAACCCTACAATGGTATCAAGAGTGGATGGCTAGCTGCTAAAGAAACAGAAGATTAATGTAATGCAAATATACCTTAAATATTATTTTTTGGTTCTTGTTTTTAATGTTCTTTCACAAAAAATGGATAAACGGCATCAGGTACACACATGCATTTATGCAAGATGATCAGTTTAATAAATAAATGTTTGGTATGAAGTTTACATATGTGTTAATATATAGAGCCAGTTTGAAAAAATGGATAACGAGTATGAAGATTTACATATATGTAAATAGACTATAAGTTTGAGAATGTATGATGTAATATATATATATATATATATATATATATATATATATATATATATATATATATATATATATATATATATATATATATATATATCTGACGAGTTTGAAAATATAATCGAATATTTACTTATATATAAATAGTGTTAAGACACATGTAAAACATCACTTTACGTATATTTATATGTAAAAGGAATCTACTCAAGAAGTATTTTTAATGCACAACCAATTTGAAAAGTTACCTATATGTAAATTGTTGATTATTTTAAAAAATAGATGATCGGTATGAAAAATTTATATATAGTTAAATTATCAATTTGAAAATTGAACTGCATGTATAAAAATTTACACATACGTAAAAAAAATGACGAGATATAAGGATGTCAATTTAAAGATTTACTTATGTGTAAAAAGTGTATTTACACATATTTAAAAATTTTGATGTATGCAAATAGATGATAATTGAAAAGTTTAGTTCTTAATGTTTTTTTATAAAGTGAATGATAAAAATGGAGACAAGTTTAATTCTTAATATATGTGTATATTTTTTGAAATGAAATTGGACAAAGAAATTAGAAGATATAGTCAATTAATTAGTTGATTGATTATTTGAAGAGAGAAAATTTAGTTGATTAACATTGAATCTCATCAATTTTTCGTTTTTGTGATTTTAATATTACCATTGCTCCATGTTAGTTATTCAAGTCCTGAAAATAAATAGAGTTCTAAAAAAACATAACCCTATATATACATATATATACATAGTGGAGGGATCAAATGAGAACTCACTTATTTTGTGAGGGGATAACTTTAAAGAACAATAACCAAGTTTTAAAATTACCCTAATCAGATCACTCATAAACTTGTTTGTTTCAATCAGGTCACTAAAGTTTATTTTGATGTTTTAATCATATGTATTTCACCTAAATGACAGGTAAAAATCTTAAAAAATCTAAGTTTGGGTGGGTGATAGTGGTCGAAGATGATGGGACGGAGATGGAGGGGTCACAAGCGATGGAGTAGAAGGTGATGGGGCGGTTTTGGGTGGGTTACAGATGATAGGGCGGGGATTTGGGTTGTCGCAGATGTCTGGGGGCGATGGTGGCGGACGACAGTAATGGTGTGGTCGGAGGTGGTCAAAGGTGGAGAGAGAAGGGTGTTCGAAGGTGGAGCTGTGGAGGAGAAGGGTGGTCGACGGTGTAGATAGAGGGAGATGGTAGGAAAATAATTACCTGCTAATCAGCTTAATTACATAGGATTAGAACACCAAACCAAAGTTGAATGACCTTATTGAAACAGTAAAAAAATAAGTGACCTCATTGAAAACTCTAGGAACCAATGTGAGCTACACATTTTCAAGAGCAAATTGGTAAATAATAAAAACATAATAAAAAAGTTATAAAACACAAAAGAACAAAAAACTAAAAAGACCAAAATGTTTCCCTTGTTATCCTCTTTCACAAAAAAAAAATTATAAAAAAATAAAAAACTCGTCTTTTTTACGACGTTTTATACATACGTAATACCCGGAATTACACATGTGTAAAACAAGATTTACACATACGTATAACTGGATTTGCATATGTATAATGACTAATTTACATATGTGTACATAACAGATGGACATTTTTTTAAAAAAATATATCAATATGGTACGCGTTGAAAAGAAAAAAAATACTGAAATTAATGGTGATATTTTAAAAAAAATAATATTGTGAAAAAAGTTGTGAACATTTAGAAAAAAAAAAGATGAAAATGGCAGGTGACTTGTATGTGATGTAAATTGTGTGTCTCATATTGGTTAACAGAGTTTTCATAAAATAGGGTGGTTCTCATGATAATCCTACCCTATATACATATATACACATACATATATACTTATACATACATACATATATATATATATACATACATATATATATATATATATATATATATATATATATATATATATATATATATATATATATATATGGCTGTCTATTAATATAAAGTGTAATTTTCGTGCAAAGCGTATAAAGTCGCTAGGGCGTGACACGTGTTTTTTGACGAAGGTGTAATTTCGTCCGCGTCATACCACGGATAAATGGTAATTTCGTCCGCGTCATAAATACGGATAAATGGTACATAATTAGGCAGGGTATATTTATCATTATGCATGTTATGTTTATTATCACGCAAATTAAAATGATGTACATTATAAAAAAATAATTACGTAAGTCAAACGTTTTTAAGAAAAATATTAATTGTTTTCTTAAATAAAAAGTATATAGCAATACTATACTTAAATTAAAGAGAATAACATGCTCGATTTTATGGTATAATTTTTTTTTAAATGTCAATAATAAAAAATTGTATTCATTTAAAGAAACTAGGAGAATTTTAAAAAAATCAATAATTATACACTATATTCAAATATATCCCAACAAACCCCTTTATTGCCAGATTATTACATCTTTAATTTGAATCGTTCCCTTACATTCACCGGCATGAATATCTTTTAATTGTGACATCTAATTTGATGTAAATAAAAATGAGTTCAAGCATCGAGGCTAAAAACTATTTAAGCAGTGGCTAACATGAGCCGTATATACTAGTATTTTTAGCAGCTTCATGTCGCATAGGAAATGACTAAATCTAACTGAATTACATGATTTTCAAAAAGTATTATATCTTTAGTAACTTATTAGAATGAATGAAGTTTTTTTTAGGAATTTTTAATTTAGTAAGAGAATAACAAATTCATGAATGTAGTTGGATGGATCAACACACTTAAAAGAATAAAATGTTTCAAATTTAAAGTAAAAAACCATATTGTAATAACAATTAAAAATAATAAAACCAATAGGGACAACAACAATTAAAACCACGACGCGCCGCCGCTGACGACGACTACATAAAACTGTAATAAAAAAAGTAAAAATGGCTACAAAGTAAAGACGCACGGTAACAGTTGGGGTGGGGCAACAACAAAAATTAGGCTCTAAGAAGTGATAGGATTGCTAGTCATAAGCCTTGTTTTTAATATTAAAAGTAATGAAAGATTAATAACCGATATTTGTGTTTATTAAAGAAATTTTAAAGAAGGACAATTTCTCTAATAAAATTGTTACTTAAATTGAGTTAATAAATAGTGATATTTTGGGCTGTCAATTCACGATCTGTTTATGACACGATTAAACTTGTTTAATAAAAAATATATTTTTTATGTTTTTACATTTTTAAAAATAATTAACCTCAGAAGGCTAGACTCTATTATTTCACATTCTTGGTTCATAAAAACATATAAAAAAATTATACGCATAATATATAAGTAGTTAAAAAAGTCTTTTACATGTTTGAAACGTGAGTTCTGCACGTCATCTCTAATCTGTTAGACACGATATGACCTGTTTTGCAAGCGCTAGTGATATTAGTCCATGAAATTAAAGTAATTGAAATGCATGCACTATTTTACAACTATATGTGTTTTATCTAAATACTTCTGATTGTGTTTGTGACATCCGGTAATTTTCCGTTACCAAACTCCGTTAGTTCCGTTAGGTTTTGCATATACGTGTCGTGAGCACACACTAGTTGTCGTTGAACGTTGGTAACTTAATAATAATTAACAATGATTATCTGATAATAACTTGATTAATAATGTTGATTATTAATTTGTGTGTCACACCCTCAAAATCCACGTGCGGGGTCTTACCGCGAGGCGAGTGAACAAGCCAGGATCTCAGTCGTTAGTTACTCCAAACGACTCTACATGCAACATTTAAGTAAATCAGAGTTTAAAACTTTAAAATATTTATGGAAGCGTTTTGTAAATAACCCAAACACAAGGTACTAAAGGTAAACTGCGTAAAACACGCGCCCAAACCAAATTACGAAAGTAAATGCTAAATTAAAAGTAAACGATGTTTGAATAAAACATGCTTGACACGTGCGTGCTCCTATGGGCAGCTGCTAGAAACGACCTGAGAAAAGCATACTAAAAGTGTCAACACGATGGTTAGTGAGTTCAAGAGTTTGCGTTAATAATAAATCAGTACAGTTGTAAAACATAAGAAGTGCATTGAAATAGATAGCTAGTCTATATTCACAAGTAGTAACCATAGTGATTTCGTGATCGAAGCTGACTGTGTTTGTTGTTTGCCTCCCGTCACGACATACCAGGTCATGACGCTGTTAGTAGTTTAGGACAATATTGCACCCGTTTGACCTCGAGTCGCACAGGTGGGGCTTGTCAAACCAAGTAGTACTACCCAAGATTTCCTGCTATGTACCATTATTAACGATCCGAAAGTGTGAGGACTTCCATGGTATAACCCATTATGTTACACTATACATAACTTACTATAATAAAGCGTTTATAAACCAGTATGCTATCTCCCCCAAAAGAGAGTGTATAAGAAAGTGGGGCATGAACTCACCTGGTGCGCAAACGAACAATAGTAAAAGCTAACAGTGAGCGGATATATAACATGTATAATCTATAATGACAATTCATCCTAATATATAACATGTATACTTGCATATTTTCCAATAAAGTCCATATGTCCCCATAGTTGCACCAACTAATTATATGACACAATCATTACAATCCAACACCTTAAACATCATCCAGAAACATTCTAACATGATCCTAATATCATAAACAAGTCTAACTCACAATATCCAATGATCTTCAAAATTAAAGTTTTCCTTTTGGGAAATTAATATCCCAAAATCAATCTAGCACCCAATTCATTCATGAATTCATCAACATCACGCCTAATCAAGTCCATGCTATCATCTAGACACGACCAACATTATCAAATCATCATAATTCACAAATCTCATATCCAAAAGTTTCTACTTATAGTAAGGTATGAACTACATGATCAATTCATGGATTTCTTGCATAATTATCATAACCCAACGTTCATACAACATCATTAACATCACAACATCTTCAATCTATCATCAATTCATCAAGTTCATGCACAAACGTTACTATTATTAGTAAGGTATGAACAACGCATCTAAACCATGAATTTCTTGTATAATCCACGTAAACTAGCATCAACACAATCTAACTAGCATCATACAATCATCAAACAATCAAAAATTCAACATTCTTGCATCAATTTCGAACTAGGGTTCGACCAACACCCAAAAACCATAAAAACTCATAAAAATCTAACCTTTAATCGCGTAATGGCCAAGAATTGAACTTGCTAACGTGTTGTAATGCTTGGAACTCGATCAAACTTGATGCTTGATGCTTGTTCTTGGTCGAAAATCACAAGGGAGAGGGAGAGAGGAGGTCGCGGCCGATGGGGGGGGGGTTGTGGGGGGATTAGGGTTTAATTTTTGTTAATATTTTGTTTTATGGAAACTTTCAAATAAACCCTTCTTAATTGTATTTTGTAAAAAATAATCCTTTTAAACACTTTTTAACAATTTTTAACTACAAAATACAAGTATTATAAACTAACAATGATAATCATGCATAATTTTCAATAGCTACAAAACACTTGCAATAAATATAACACGTCATCACGTTACAAGATAAAATTCACAAATAATATTTAAAATCACATAAGCACAACTTAATAATCACATTATTAGTTAAATTATTTTTTGTTTATCATAGATAAGTGTTATTAAGTCACCAACGTTCAACGACAACTATTGTGTGCTCACGACATGTGTATGCAAGACCTAACGGAACTAACGGAGTTTGGTAACGGAAAATTACCGGATGTCACATTATCCCTATGTTGAAAGAATTTTCGTCCCGAAAATTGCGTTACATGGTTGCGTTACATCACTGGTCTACTGCATTGGCACAAAGAAATCGAGTGAGTTTCGGGTGGGTTGTCACATCATCCCCATGTTGAAAGAAATTTCATCCTGAAATTTAATCAATACCTTCGCCGGCTGGCATCGTCGTTTCGAACAAATGAGGATACTTGAGCTTCATCTGATCCTCATGTTCCCACGTGAACTCCGGTCCACGTTTTGAGTTCCAACGAACTTTGACTATAGGTATCTTGCTTTGCTTAAGAGTTTTGACCTCTCGGTCCATCACCTCAACTGGTTCTTCAATGAACCGTAGTTGTTCATCTACTTGCACTTCCTCCAGTGGTACAACCATTGTCTCGTCAGATAAGCACTTTTTCAGATTTGAGACATAAAATACATTGTGAATTCCACTCAACGAGTCAGGTAGATCTAGTCTATACTCCACTGGACCTATTCTTTCCAGAATCTCAAATGGTCCAACGTATCTCGGATTTAGCTTTCCTCTTTTACCAAACTGAACCACGCCCTTCCACGGTGAGACTTTTAGTAAAACTTTATTGCCGACCTGAAACTCCAGAGGTTTTCGTCGCTTGTCTGCATAACTTTTCTGTCAGTCACGTGCTAAAGCCATACGATTCCTTATATGTACGATCTTCTCAGTAGTCTCGTGCACGAACTCGGGACCTGTTAGTTGACTATCACCAATTTCCACCCAACAAACCGGTGATCTACACTTTCGCCCATACAACGCCTCAAATGGTGCTGCCTTAATGCTGGTGTGATAACTATTGTTTTAAGAAAATTCCACCAATGGTAGGTGAACTTCCCAGTTGTTCCTGAAGTCAATCACACAAGCACGTAGCATGTCCTCCAATGTCTGAATAGTACGTTCGCTCTGCCTATCTGTTTGCGGATGATAAGCGGTACTTATATCTGGACGCGTACCCAGAGATTTCTGTAACGACTGCCAGAAGTACGATGTAAAACGAGCATCGCGATCAGAAATAATGGAGACCAGTACACCATGTCTCGAGACTATCTCCTTCAGATAAATTCAAGTTAATTTATCCATTTTATCCGTCTCCTTGATTGCCAAGAAATGAGCGGATTTAGTTGAACGATCCACGATCACCCATATCGTGTTACAACCAGTTGGAGTCCGGGGTAATTTAGTAATGAAGTCCATAGAAATCTACTCCCACTTCCACATAGGAATCTCAGGTTGTTGTAGTAACCCAGATGGCTTCTGATATTCCACTTTAACTTTCGAACAGGTCAGGCACTTGCCGACATACGTAGCTATGTCTGCTTTCATATTAGGCCACCAATAGTGCGCCTTCAGGTCATGATATATTTTTTCTAAACCAGGATGTATAGAGTACTTAGACTTGTGAGCCTCACTCATAACCAAGTCCCTTAGGTTTCCATACAAAGGTACCCAAAGTCTGTCCATGAAATAATGAATTCCATCTGCTTGCACTTCAAACTGTTTGTCCATTTTCAAGGCTTCTGTCTGAGCTTCTCGTATTTGTTCAGGTAAGTGAGTGCTAATCGTAAGCTGCAAAGCTCACACTCGTCGGGGCTTAGCAGTTTCCTTTCTACTCAACGCGTCAGCACCTACATTCGCCTATCCCAGGTGGTATTTGATAGCGCAATCATAATCGTTCAACAATTCCACCTAGCGTCACTACCTCATGTTCAACTCCTTCTGCTCAAAGATATGCTAAAGACTCTTGTGATACGTGTAGATAGTGCACTTGGTACCGTACAAGTAATGTCTCCAGATCTTCAAAGCAAAAACTACCGCACCTAGTTCCAAGTCATGGGTGGTATAGTTCTTCTCATGTACTTTTAGTTGTCTCGAAGCATAGGCTATAACCTTTTCACGTTGCATCAAGACATAACCAAGTCCTTGGATAGAAGCATCACAATAGACCACAAAGTCATCACTTCCCTCTGGTAATGCCAATATCGGTGCGCTAAACAGTTTCTGTTTCAACAACTGAAAAGCAGACTCCTGACTATCACCCCATTTATACGTTGTCCCTTTATGAGTCAATACTGTAAGGGGTTGAGCGATCTTAGAAAATCCTTCAATGAAACATCGGTAATATCCTGCCAGTCCAAGAAACTGTCGTATCTCACTGGGCGTCTTGGGAACTGACCAATTCTTTATTGCCTCAATCTTTGTTGGATCAACATGTATTCCTTTCTCGTTAACAATATGACCCAGAAATTGTACTTCACGTATCCAGAAATCACACTTGGAAAACTTGGCGTATAGTTGCTCCTTTCTAAGTAATTCCAAGATTAGACGTAAGTGCTCTTCATGTTCTTCCTTGGTCCTTGAATAGATCAATATGTCATCGATGAACACATTAACAAATTGATCAAGATAGGGTTTTCACACACGATTCATGAGGTCCATGAATACTGCTAGTGCATTTGTCAATCCAAATGGCATTACCAAGAATTCATAATGACCATGACATGTACGGAATGCAGTCTTCGAGATGTGTTCCTCTCGGACTCTCAGTTGATGATAACCAGACCTCAAGTCAATCTTAGAATAATAGCTCGATCCTTGAAGTTGATCAAACAAATCATCTATACGAGGTAAAGGGTATCGATTCTTGACTGTAACCTTGTTCAATTCTCTGTAGTTGATGCACATTCTAAAAGTGCCATCCTTTTTCTTGACGAAGAGAACAGGTGCTCCCTAAGGTGATGAGCTCGGTCGAATAAACCCTTTATCCAATAGCTCTTGCTGTTGTACAGATAGTTCCTGTAGTTCATTCGAAGCTAACCGGTAAGGTGCTCTCGCAATCAGAGCGGCTCCAGGAGTCAAATAAATTTGGAACTCAACTTGACGATGAGGGGGTAGTCCAGGCAGATCCTCTGGAAATTCCTTTGGAAATCCACGAACTACCAGAATATTCTTTATCTTCTTTTCCTCCGGTTGCTTGTCAGTTACAAGGGCTAATATGGCTAAGCGACCCTTACGTAGCAACTTCTGTGCTTTCATGTATGATATGATGCCCATCACTGCACCATACCAATCACCTCTGACCGAGAGAATTTCTTCACTCATGGGAATTCGTATAATCTTCTCATGACATATGACTTCCGCTTGCTTGTCGGAAAGCCAATCCATGCCTACGACTACATCAAAACTTCCAAGCGTAACAGGCATGAGGTCGATGTCAAAGGTATGACCAGCAAGTTCTATCTTGCAACCCCTAAGAATGTGTGTCACGTGAATATGTTTACCGCCAGCTAATTCTACGATGTAATTAGTTTCCAACGCAGAAGGCATATCACTTAAGAGGCTACTAAACTTAGTAGAGATAAAATTTCTATCGGCTCCAGTGTCAAATAATACAGTAGCAAAACGACCGTTAACAGAAAATTTACCAGTAACAGTAGTAGGATCGTTTAGAGCCTCACCTGAACCCATGACAAAGGCTCTCCCTTTAGCTCCACCGTTGTTGCCACCGTTATTGTCACCATTGCCATTATTGTTGTTGTTGTTGTTGTTGTTTCCACCATTTCCAGCACCATTCCCATTTTTCTTCAACCGAGGACAATTCCTCTTGTAGTGTCATTCTTTTCCACATTCAAAGCAACCTTTTGGTGTTTCTTGGGATTGCTGAGGCTTCTTAATCAACTCACCACGACAATCCTTTGCTGCGTGCCCAGCCTTACCACAACGCTGGCATCGAATATTGTCACACCTACCAGTGTGGTGATAATTACATCGGTTACATTTGGGATATTTCCCCACATATCCACCTTGTCCCTGGGATGAGGAGGATGACTGATTAAAGTTATGATTGTTGTCAAACTTTCTTTGCTGCTGTTGATGCTGATGCTGCTGAGTGTGCTGCTGTTGCTGCTGATGTTGCTGGGATTGGCTGTTTGATGAAGATACCTTGTTTCCAGAGTTATCCCACTTGCGTTTTATTGTCAGGCACGCTTGCCACAACACCCCGTTTGGGTAGCTTTCCCTGCTCCACTTCTTGGTCTGTAAGCTTGTGAGCCAATCGAATAACCTGCTGAATAGTAGAGAGGTTCACAGCAGTCACCATACTTTGTATCTCTGGAACCAATCCACGTATGTAATGCTCAATCCTTTTATGCATTTCATTAACCATTCCCGGGCACAGTGTTTCCAACTCATGAGACCTTGTAGTATAGGCCTCAATCTCAGAACCTTGCATCTTGAGTTGCCAGAACTCAACTTCTAGCTTCTGCACTTCATCTCGAGGGCAAAACTCCTCTGTCATGATCGCCTTGAACTCGACCCAAGGTAGGTCGTTAGCTATCGCCTGACCTAGCATTTGTACCTGGGCATTCCACCAGGAGAGGGCTGCGCCTTCAAGGGTTCTAGTTGCGTACTTCAATTGATCGGCTGGCGGACAGTTACATTTTGTAAAGATGAATTCGGTCTTCTCAAACCATCGTACCAGTCCCACAGCTCCTTCAGTTCCGCTGTAGGTATGAGGCTTGCAATCCATGAATGATTTGTAAGTACGGTGTGGAGGTCCTGTTTCGACAAACCAAAACATTAGTTGGGTAGCCCAGATGAGCAACTAAGATATTGGTTAGGTCACTTGTATCATTTACCTGCTGGCTGTCCAGTTTGGGCAGCAGCCACTGCCGCCTGTACATGTTCATTAATCAGCGCGGCCAACTCAGCGGGGGTCTTGTTTATAGCATCGGTACCACGTCCACCGGCACCATGTCCACGACCACGCCCACGTCCTCTACCGCGTCCTTCCATATTTCACTTTACATTCACAAATACAATAATGAGTAACATCCAACATATTTATCTCATTGAAGTATAGTAAATAGTAAGAAATAATGAATTTGTCACAACCACGACATTTATAACCAAAATAATAACCAAAGACAAATAAATTGTAAATGAGTCATAAAATATTCTATCAATGTCAGAATTTTAGTTTTTCAGTTGGGTGAGAAACAACCCTTCCCACATAGGTTTCAAAAGAAAAGAAACACTATATAGTCCAAGTCATATAAAAGTAGAATCAATCCATCACTGTCCTCTTCCATCTCTGCTGGTTCTTCTTCCTCCGGGCCTTCTTCCGGTTCTTCTTTAGGTTCCTCCTCTGGGTCTTCTTCAATAGGATCTTCCTCAGGTGCAGGGGCTTCGGCAATCTGAAGAGCCGCTAGCTATGCCTCCAGATTAGCAAATCTATCGTCGATCACTATGTTGTGGTGCTCTTACGCGTTCATGCGCTCAGTAAGTGCTACAACGTTGGCTGCCTGGGTATGATGCCCACCAATGGCCATCAAGAGTCGCTCCTGGAGCGTCTCTACCTGGAAACGCAACTGACGCATCTCTTATCGTAGAGTGGAGTTCTCATCAGTGAGTCCTCTAATGCGCTGTCGCTCAATGTCTAACGTAGCCACTAAAGCTGCAATCGCCTGCTCGAGAGGGATGTCTAGGGAAGGAAGAGTAGGTGATGTAGAGGCTGTCGATGACCTAGTCCTAGGTCGGGTAGGAGCTACAGCTGGTACACGCTCCCTATAAACCATGCGGTGTATATAGGTAGGATAGAAGTTCCAGTTCCACGGAGGATCGTGCTCGGATAATGCGAATGGCTGATCCCAATCCATCTCTTCAGAGGGGTAAGGATGTCAAGGCCAGTCTGATCCCCTATCAGGTATAGGAGAAGGAGGAGGTGACTCAGATCGTGCATGTCTCTTGCCTAGAGCTCTTGATGATGATGCCATGCTGCGAGGTACGTGATGTGTATGCCAATGAGTATACATTAAGGAATAAGTAACGAGTAACTAACAAACTGTGTGGTTATAGTCTAGTGTGTATGCAACCTAGTTCCCTATAACCAATGGCTCTGATACCAATCTGTCACACCCTCAAAATCTACATGCGGGGTTCTACCGCGAGGCGAGTGAACAAACCACGATCTCACTTATTAGTTACTCAGAACGACTCTACATGCAACATTTAAACAAATCAGAGTTTAAAACTTTAAAATATTTGCTGAAGCGTTTTGTAAATAACCAAACACAAGGTACTAAAGGTAAACTGAGCAAAACACGCACCCAAACCAAAGTACGAAAGTAAATGATAGATTTAAAGGAAACAATGTTTGAATAAAACATGCTTGAGATGTGCATGCTCCTATGGGTAGCTGCTAGAAACGACCTGAGAAAAACATATTAAAAGTGTCAACACGATGGTTGGTGAGTTCAAGAGTTTACGTTAATAATAAATCACTACAGTTGTAAAACATAAGAAGTGCATTGAAATAGATAGCTAGTCTATATTCACAAGTAGTAACCATAGTGATTTCGTGATCAAAGCTGACTGTGTTTGTTGTTTGCCTCCCTTCATGACATACCATGTTGTGACACTATTAGTAGTTTAGGACAATATTGCACCCATTTGACCTCGAGTCGCACAGGTGGGGCTTGTCAAACCAAGTAGTACTACCCAAGATTTCCTGCTATGTACCATTATTAACGATCCGAAAGTGTGAGGACTTCCATGGTATAACCCACTATGTTACACTATACATAACTTACTATAATAAAGCGTTTATAAACCAGTATGCTATCTCCCCCAAAAGAGAGTGTATAAGAAAGTGGGGCATGAACTCACCTGGTGCGCAAACGAACAATAGTAAAAGCTAACAGTGAGCGGAAAGACAACCTTCAGAGGTCACCTAGAACACGCAAGTACATAAGTACGTGTACAAAGAATCTTTAACGACCCTAAGTGCTCAATATACACATTGACTCAAGGTTTTGGAAAACAAGACTCATTAGACCTAGTTGACCCGTTTGACCCGTTGGTGACATGTCAAATTAAGTTCTTGTTTGATCAAACATAACAACCAATAACTCAACAAACCATTCTAAATTACTCTGCAAGTTATTCTCAAAGCCACATTGTAACACGTAAGGCTTATCATGTTTTTCATGCTAAATCAGGTTATTATACAACGCACGTAATCCAATTCATCATACAACACAGATTCTAATTTATATTCCATTACAATGCACATTGGGTTTAGTCACTCACAACGTGCCATGTGAAGCCACTCACGGCTACACACTCTAAACCCTGCCAATCCTACAAAGTTGGGGCCTCTGATTTGTACGCGTGTATGATACCCATCAGTAATATACCACATGTAACCCATGCAATCAAGACATTAACATTATAATAATCTATAATGACAATTCATCCTAATATATAACATGTATACTTGCATATTTTCCAATTAAGTCCATATGTCCCCATAGTTGCACCAACTAATTATATGACGCAATCATTACAATCCAACACCTTAAACATCATCCAAAACATTCTAACATGATCCTAATATCATAAACAAGTCTAACTCACAATATCCAATGATCTTTAAAATTAAAGTTTCCCGTTTGGGAAAGTAATATCCCAAAATCAATCTACCACCCAATTCATTCATGAATTCATCAACATCACGCCTAATCAAGTCCATACTATCATCTAGACACGACCCACATTATCAAATCATCATAATTCACAAATCTCATATCCAAAAGTTTCTACTTATAGTAAGGTATGAACTACATAATCAATTCATGGATTTCTTGCATAATTATCATAACCCAATGTTCATACAACATCATTAACATCACAACATCATCAATCTATCATCAATTCATCAAGTTCAGGCACAAAAGTTACTATTATTAGTAAGGTATGAACAACGCATCTAAACCATGAATTTCTTGTATAATCCACGTAAACTAGCATCAATACAATCTAACTAACATCATACAATCATCAAACAATCAAAAATTCAACACTCCTGCATCAATTTCGAACTAGGGTTCGACCAACACCCAAAAATCATAAAAACTCATAAAAATCTAACCTTTAATCGCGTAATGGCCAAGAATTGAACTTGCTAACGTGTTGTAATGCTTGGAACTCGATCAAACTTGATGCTTGATGCTTGTTCTTGGTCGAAAATCACAAGGGAGAGGGAGAGAGGAGGTCGCGGCGGATGGGGGGGGGGGGGTTTGTGGGGGGATTAGGGTTTAATTTTTGTTAATATTTTGTTTTATGGAAACTTTCAAATAAACCCTCTTTAATTGTATTTTGTAAAAATAATCCTTTTAAACACTTTTTAACAATTTTTAACTACAAAATACAAGTATTATAAACTAACAATGATAATCATGCATAATTTTCAATAGCTACAAAACACTTGCAATAAATATAACACGTCGTCACGTTACAAGATAAAATTCACAAATAATATTTAAAATCACATTAGCACATAAGCACAACTTAATAATCACATTATTAGTTAAATTATTTTTTGTTTATCATAGATAAGTGTTATTAAGTCACCAACGTTCAACGACAACTATTGTGTGCTCACGAACGGAAAATTACCGGATGTCACATTATCCCCATGTTGAAAGAATTTTCGTCCCAAAAATTGCGTTACATGGTTGCGTTACATCACTGGTCTACTGCATTGGCACAAAGAAATCGAGTGAGTTTCGGGTGGGTTGTCACATCATCCCCATGTTGAAAGAAATTTCATCCCGAAATTTAATCAATACCTTCGACGGCTGGCATTGTCGTTTCGAACAAATGAGGATACTTGAGCTTCATCTGAACCTCATGTTCCCACGTGAACTCCGGTCCACGTTTTGAGTTCCAACGAACTTTGACTATAGGTATCTTGCTTTGCTTAAGAGTTTTGACCTCTCGGTCCATCACCTCAACTGGTTCTTCAATGAACCGTAGTTGTTCATCTACTTGCACTTCTTCCAGTGGTACAACCATTGTCTCGTCAGATAAGCACTTTTTCAGATTTGAGACATAAAATACATTGTGAATTCCACTCAACGAGTCAGCTAGATCTAGTCTATACGCCACTGGACCTATTCTTTCCAGAATCTCAAATGGTCCAACGTATCTCGGATTTAGCTTTCCTCTTTTACCAAATTGAACCACGCCCTTCCACGGTGAGACTTTTAGTAAAACTTTATCGCCGACCTGAAACTCCAGAGGTTTTCGTCGCTTGTCTGCATAACTTTTCTGTCAGTCATGTGCTGCAGCCATATGATTCCTTATATGTACGATCTTCTCAGTAGTCTCGTGCAGGAACTCGGGACCTGTTAGCTGACTATCACCAATTTCCACCCAACAAACCGGTGATCTACACTTTCGCCCATACAACGCCTCAAATGGTGCTGCCTTAATGCTGGTGTGATAACTATTGTTTTAAGAAAATTCCACCAATGGTAGGTGAACTTCCCAGTTGTTCCTGAAGTCAATCACACAAGCTCGTAGCATGTCCTCCAATGTCTGAATAGTACGTTCGCTCTGCCTATCTGTTTATGGATGATAAGCGGTACTTATATCTAGACGCGTACCCAGAGATTTCTGTAACGACAGCCAGAAGTGCAATGTAAAACGAGCATCGCGGTCAGAAATAATAGAGACCGGTACACCATGTCTCGAGACTATCTCTTTCAGATAAATTCGAGTTAATTTATCCATTGTTTTTGTCATCTAGTTCATACATTGCCAAAAGTGGAAACTTTTCTTCATGAGAATTTATGTTTTGATGAATTGTTGATGTTAAATGGATGATTATGAATGCTATGAATTAGATTAGGTATAATATTGATGAATCTATGATTGAAATTGAGTGGTTGTTCATACCTTACTATAAGTAGAAACTTTTATGTATGAGATTTGGGAATTATGATGAATTGATGATGTTTATCATGTTTAGATGATTGTTATGAACTTGATTAGGTATAAAGTTGATGAATTTTTGAATGAATTGGATGTTAGATTTGGTTTTGGGTGTTACTTTCCCGAAAGGGAAACTTTGTTTATGTAGATTATTGGATATTATTAATTGAGCATGTTTATGATGTTAGGATCATGTTAGAATGTTTGTTGATGTTGTCTAAGGTGATAGATTGTGTTGTTTGGGTTGTATGAATACTTGATGCATAATTTGGGAAATTTAGGCCTTTATGGAATATACATGATAATAGATGTTGTTAGGTGATTATGGAACTATGTTGCAATTATGAAAGAGTCATGATGATGCATGATGTGTTAGTTAAAATTGTAATTGTGGACTTTTGGGATTTATATGTGTTGTTTGATAAACCATGGTGTATGATGAGCTTTATAGCACTTAAGGGTTTGTAATGTGGCAAATATGAATAACTTGCGTGATAATCATGTATGATGAATTGTTGTAGTGGATCAAACAAGAATTTAACTTGACATCTCACCAACAGGTCAAACGGGTCAACTTGGTCAAATGAGTCTTGTGTTTCAAAACCTTGGGTCAATGTGGTTATTGAGCACTTAGGGTTGTTAAGCTTCTATGTACATGTACTTATGTACTTGTGTGTTCTAGGTAACCTTTGAAGGGTTGTCTTTCCACTCATCATTAGCTTTTACAATCATTTGTTTGCGCACCAGGTGAGTTCAATGCCCCACTTTTACTTATTTATCTTTCTGGGGGAAAAAGCATAGTGGGTTTTAAAACGCTTTACTGATATAACATGTGTTTGGTAAGACATAGTGGGTTATACCATAGAAAGTCCTCACACTTTCGGATCGTTAATTAAGGAACCTAGCAGGAAATTTTGGGTAGTACTACTGGGTCTGACAAGCCCCACCTGGGTGATCGGAAGTCAACGGGTGCAATATTGTCCTAAACGACTAGCAGCGTCACGACCTGGTATGTCGTGGCGGGAGGCAAACAGACAAACATAGTTAGCTTCGATTGCGAAATCACTATTGTTCTTTACTAATGAAATTAGACTAGCTATCTATTTCAATGCACTTATTTACAATTTTACTAACGCTACTGCTTATGAATGATTACAAACTCTTGAACTCACCAACCATTGTGTTGACACTTTGTTCAAACATTTTTTACTTTTAATTTAGCATTTAATTACGTATTTTGGTTTGGGCACCTGTTTTGCGCAGTTTACATGTAGTACCTTGTGTTTGGGTTATTTACAAAACGCTTCCGCAAATATTTTAAAGTTTCAAACTCTGAATTGTTCAAATGTTGCATATAGAGTTGTTCTGAGTAACTAATGACTGAGATCCTGGTTTGTTCACACGTCTCGCGGTAAAACCCCGCACGTGGAATTTGAGGGTGTGACAGTGTTTTTATTATGATGAATGTTTGTTCATCTTATGAAAATTTGTTTAACCACTTTACATGTTCACCATGTTCACCAAATTTATCTTATTTTTAGATTAAAAAATCAAAAAGTATCCTTAAGCAAAACAACTAAAAAATGTTATCCTTTTCTGTATAACTATTTTTAAAAATGTTTAGTGAGAATAGAATTTAAGTATAATTTGAGGATTCTAGATGCAATATAATAATGACAAATTAGGTTTGATTGCATAGATCTTGTGTTAATATTTTTGCACATATGATGAGCTTGTAAGAATTTGTAACCTTTTATGCCAACATGCTTTTATATCCTTATAAACTTATGTTTCTCACCAACAATATTGTTGACCTTTTTACTTTACATGTTTCAGGTGATGATAGCTAGGAACTTGGATCTTCATTTAGGAATTCTTAAGGACCTAGGATAAAAAAATATTATTTCCTTTGTTATGTTTTGGTTGATTGTTTCTTTTAAACAAGAGTTGGTAAATCTATGAAGTCTAATAAGTTGTGTTGCCTTAGTATTTCTTTATGCCATGGGCTATGTACTATATGTGTGACACCTTGCGTTTCCGCCTTGGCGGGGTGTGACAGATTGGTATCAAAGCCTTGATTATAGAGAATTAGGTTTAGAAAGACCTAGACTATAACCTAAGACTCCCCTAAACTATCATAGAAATTTTATTAGTTTTATATATGTGTTCCAACTCTGTTTTTCCTGTAGTCATGTCATCCTTTGCGGCTGGTGTCTTCAATAAATTTATTGCTCCTTCGTCTCTACCTCCACCTACACCTATTAGAGAAACCAGACCCTTCCTAAGCTTTGGAGAACCTAAGAGCACAATCCGTTGGATCCAAGAAATCATGAGCCCCATCCATTAGATCTCACTAATGAGGACTCGTGAAGAACCAAATCCAATTCAACCCAGCAAAAAGGAGGATCCTGAGCTACAATCCGATGCTACAAGTAAGTATAATGGGATTATCATCTCATGCGATGATCCAACAAGCTCAACAAGATGTTCTGGCCAAAAACGAGTTGAATAAATAGTTGGATTACGATGCTGAAAAGCATTTAGGGTCCATGTTCGATGAAATTGTTTTTTTTATGGGATAAATATGGATTCCTGACTCGAAACCCCTCCGCAAACTCATTCTTGATAAGGCACACCAAACCCGATATTCTATTCATCCTGATGCTAATAAAATGTATCATGATTTTAAAGAATTTTATCGGTGGCCGGGGATGAAGAAGTATATATCTCTTTATGTGAGCAAGTGCCTTACATACTTGAAAATCAAAGCCGAGCATCAAAAACCTTTGGGTCTTCTTAAACAACCTGTGATCCCTCTCTAGAAATAGGAGCAAATTTCCATGGATTTTTTCACCAAACTCCCTCGAACTCCCTGTGGGCACGATTCGATTTGGGTCATAATTGATCGTTTGACCAAATCGGCTCACTTTCTCCCAATTCATGAAATATTCAAGATGGAGAAGCTATCAACGCTCTACATCAATGTAATCATGACTTTTCATTGTGTGCCTAGCTATTTCTATTATCTCCTATCGTGACATTTGTTTTACCTCTCGCTTTTGGCAATCCTTACAAAAATCCTTAGGGACTTGTTTGGACCTTAGCATGGCTTATCATCCTCAAATTAATGGCCAAAGCAAAAGGACCATACAATGCTTTGAGGACATGCTTCGCACCTATGTGATTGATTTTGGTGGAAGTTAGGATAGCTATTTGCCTCTTGTAGAATTATCTTACAATAATAGCTACCATATGAGCGTTAAATGTGCTCCCTTTGAAGCTTATATGGTAGGGAATGTCATTCAGCCGTATGTTGGACCGAAATTGGTGAATCTCAAATTACCGGTCCTGAACTTATCCAAGAAGCTTCAGACAAGATTTTAAGAAAGACTTAAGGCTGCTCGTGACCAACAAAAGAGCTATGCTGATAACCGAAGGAAGCCTCCTGAATTCCAAGTCTGTGACGAAGTCTTACTTAAAGTTTTCCCTTAGATAGGATTGGTTCATTTTTGGAAAAATGGAAAATTGGCATCTAGGTGCGTGGGTCCTTTTAAAATCCTTGAAAGGACTGGTACCATCGCTTACAAGTTGAAGTTGCGAATTTAACTCAATAATATGCCTAACATATTTCACATGTCTAATCTCAAGAAATGTCTTGCTGATAACACCCTTCACATTCCTTTAGATGAGATTCGTATAGACGACAAGTTGCATTTTATGGAGACACCTATTGAAATTATGGACCGTGATGCCAAGAAACTCAAGTTTAGCGATATTCCAATTGTGAAAGTCTGCTTGGACTCTAAGCGTAGTCCTGAGTTCACTTGGGAATGCGAGGCCCAAAGGAAACTCAAGTAACCTGAACCTCTTCTCTGAATCTATAGCCTCCACTAGTTGAATTTCGAGGACAAAATTCCTTCAACTGTGGGATACTGTAACATCATGACTTTTGTACTTATAATTCTTTTTTTATCAATAAGATTTCCTACAACGTCTATCTTATGTATAACAATGTCATAACATGATTACATATTTCTTTACGCAACATGAAAGTTCTCATATGAAAATTGTCACGTGCTTTTATTATTTTAAGTTATACTTTATATATTTTGTGCTTATTATAACATATAACTTATTTATTTTTATTTGAAGCTTAGTTAATTTATTTCATGGCCTAAAAGTATTTATAATAACCATATATTAATTCAATCATCACACAACATATTACTTGTAACATCCTAACCTACTTTCATTTTGTAACACATTAAAAATATGTGTATGACACATTAAAAAGTTGTCACAAGTATTCTCCACAAACCATTTTGAAAATTCCTCCTTATTTCTACTTACCATGTTTAAGGCCTCCAAATCTCACTATAAATACAAGGTCTCCCCTCCCTTATTCCTTGCACCTTTTCTCTACACCTTTCAAGAGAAATTTACTCCTCCTCTTTCTCTTTAATCATCCTCCTTAAGCATTTCAAGAGATTTTAAGATCTAAAAACTTTTAAGGTTCTTAGAAGATAGGTTTTAAGTTTATATTTTAATCTTATTTTTTTGTACCTTGTTCATATAATCATTATAATCCACTCATTTTTATGACTCTATGAAATCCATACACCTTGGTATATTGGTAGACGAGACAATGAACACAAGTGAGATGATCAAGTTTATAAACTATGTTCAGCCTTAATGTTCTTACATTATATTTTGTTTTAAAAGCTCTAAAGTTTTCAATAAACCATGGTAGATGTTGATTCTACATGATGAAATATATAGTAATCACTCTACCACATGGCTTATATTTCATTATATCTAAAACACACCAAAACACCCAAAACATCACTTATGTGAATGTTTTTGTTTTGGACAGCAAACTGAGATGAACTTTATTGAACTATAACTCTTTAATAACAAAATCAAATAATGTAAACTCTAGTTACATGACATAATGCATTGAATTACCTTTCCAAAGGTGTACTAAACACTTTGAAATCATTTCGCTTGATCACTCAAACAGCCTAAACAAATTAGATGTAACCAGACATTCTAGTTTGGATGACAGTTTAAACGCGTTTCTATTATCCAAATGAAAAACTTTTCTAAATGAAAGTTTTGTGGAACACTTTAATATGTCATTCTGTAAAATTTCATAATTTTGAATGTCGTTTACTATTTTTAAAACACATATAAAGTTCATCACAGATTGCTGAAAATTCTGATTGCAGGATAGCCTGTAAAGATTTACCATTTTGACCTATTTTCGAGTCCCAAATTGAAACCTTTCCTAAATGAAAATTGTTCATAACATATTATATTAGTTGACTGGAAATTTTCATAATTTTTCATAAATTTTTGCTATTTTTAACAAATGTTCAAAGTTTAACAAAGATTGCTGTCAAATTTGAGTTTTTTTAAAAACTAACATTTCTTCTCTTATGCTTTGATCATCTTGATCAACTAACAACACCATATCTCCATATAACCTAAACTACTATTTTCTATCACCTTAGGTTTTCATCCTTGACCGTCAAACACAGACCAAAAACTCAGGAAACTCATCAAAATCACAAAGTGAGATTCATAGCCCAATTTTTAACTTTTACACTGCAGGATCGGTGTTGGTCTCTCAATACAAGTTTTGTATCTCACAAACTCACTATGTCTCATTTGGTTGATGAAGCAGAATCTCTAACTAAGTTGACAATAATATAATAAGTTAATGAACACAAGAATGGTTTTCAAGATACTTGTATATATTACTTCTCAACTTAGTATTACAAGACTCTTACAAGCATGGTTACTTAAGTTACAATGAGAAACTATATATACTACTATCTATAGCCGGATATACTTGGAAAACCAGCTGGAATTTACCGCTAAGCAAATACTACATTGCTAGAAGTAAAGTATCTAAGATAAAATAATATTCTAGATTAGGTAGTCATGACAGGTCCATGACTTACCTTTTGTCACCAACTAAGCATGGTAACTGTACTAACTGAAAAAGGTGAACAGTAGATTAAAGTAACTACATGGGAGTGGGAAAGCACCATGCAGTGTATCAGAGTTATCAGCAGATGTCAGACAGCCCATACTTATGTCCACTGGTTCATAGTTGATTATTCCGAAGGCAAAATGGCTTCGGAAGAATAAGTTCTTTTGAGGCCATTTATACTTTGGAAGAATCAACTTCTTCCAAGTCTTTTACAAGTCTTCATGACTTCATTCTTCGGAAGACTTTGTCTTGGATCTTCTAAGTGTGAATGCTTCGGAAGGAGAACTACTTGGTCTTCATATACTTTAGAAGACTTGGTTCTACCTTTGGAAGTTCTTCGTATACTTTGGAAGGAAAACAACTTAGTCTCAGAAGACTTAGTTTTTCCTTTGGAAGTTCTTCATACTTAAGCTTCGGAAGATCTTCAATTTGTCTTCGGAAGAGCAGCTTTAGCTTCGGATGACTTCTTATATTGTACTTCAAAATATTCTAAGTGTTGTTTTGGTTGCACCAGCCTCATATGATCCAACAAACTCCCCCTAGGCTGATGCTACCAAAACTTCACTTCTTTTTGCTCCTTAAGGTCTTCAACACCAGGGAAAGAAGATATTTATCTGTCTCCTTGTTCTTTCCTGATGTGGTGGTGAGGAGTTGGTACAAGTCATTCGTAGATAATAGATCAAGTATGTTGTTCTGAATGACATGCACCCTTTGCTGCGTCCCTCTGAAGAGAGTTAGTTGATGGGAATTGTAGTCATATTCCCATCTAACTATAGGATCAAAAGTTAAGCCTTCAACCATCTGAAGGAATGGTTTTCCTTTTGTAGTTGTGCCTTCTTCCTCATCCTTTGCTCTCTTTTTCAACTCTTCTTCAGTCTTGGCTTTCTTTGTAAACTCAGCCTGATGGAGACTGCTCAGATGATTTCTGATGTGAGTAGCAACCTGAGAGTTGGAGGGATTGGATAATGGTTTCTTTGCTAACTCAGCAAGGTCAAATTTGCTGGAGTGTAACAGAGATGAAGTATCAACCCTGTTTACTTCACCATTCTCTCTTTCCACAACAAAGCTGTGTGAAGGTTCATCAAACCTCCACTGGACTATTTGTTTTCTAGGATTGAGGGCTTTGGATGAAAGCTTGTCCCCCTTCCTAGTGTCCAGCAGAGTCACCAGTCTCCTTCTTAACTTCTTCTCTTCTTTTGTAAGAACATCTGAGTTGGTTGCAAAAAGTTGGAGAGCTTGGTCCAGTGCTCCCCTAGGTAGATCAAGAAATGCTTCTCTTGTGAGGGAACTGGAAGAGCCATCAGTGTATTTCAGCTTAATTGACTCTTCCTCACAAGAGATATCGCTTAATGTTATGCAGTTGATGAGCTTCCTTTTGATCTCCTTGAATTCTTCTAAGGTCAGGGGCTTAGAAGGTTCAGAAGATGGTTTGGGTATAGATTGGGTTCTGGGTTGTGTTTTGGGTTTAAGGATAGGTGGTGGTGGTGGTTGTTGGGAAGTAGTGGGTGAGGATGTAGGTAAGGCTGATGGTGTGGGTTCAAGGGTGTAAGGCTCAGTGGTTGGTTCAGTTTTGATGTGGAAGGGAAGAGGTGAGGGTGTAGGTTGTGCTGGTTTAGGTGTTAGTGCTGGTTTGGGTGCCTTCTTCTGAACACTTGATATTTGACTTACCTTCTGCTTTCTTCCTAAGCAAATGTCAGCCTTGATGTCACTGACATGTCGCTGTAGGGTCTTCTCTGACATAGGACCCACTTGCCTACCGATAAAGCCATGGGCTTTAAGATAGGCTTTCATCCATTCCTTATCTCCCACCTTCTTGGCAGCAGCAAGTTGTGCCTCTTCCTCCTTCTTTTTCTTCTCTCTCAGCTTTTCCCTGGCAGTCCTCTTTCTTTCTTTGTTGATTTGATCTTGCTCTTTGTGAAAAAGAAACAAGATCGTATCATAATCATGAGGTGCCAGCTCCTCTTGAGAATAGCCTCTAGAGTAGAGAAAGGCTATTCTCTCCTTCCCTTCCCTTTCTGTAGCCTCCTCCTTCCTTCTCCTCTTCTCCTCCTCTTCGGCCAACCTTGCTACTTCCTCCTTTTTCATTTTGTAGCAAGGTTGCCTTCTCCAGCTTTACAAGCTCATCAAGTGGGAGTAGAAGGATATTTTCATTAACTACTCCCAGGCTGATGAGCCTGTCAATAACCTCCACTCTCTTCTTGTTGTTGATACTTTCTTGAGCGGCTGCTACTGCTTTGCTGCTTGCAGCCAACAACTTCCTAGTATCAATTCTTCCCTTTTTCTTAAGCTTTTCCAAACTTTCCTCCTCTAGAAGCTCCTCAGTAGTGAGCCTCCTCTTCCCCTTAGGATCAGAGGAAGATTCAGCCTTTGGAGTCTCATATTTAGAAGATTCAGGTTGGGGAGAGTAGGGTTGGACTTATGCTGTTTAGGAGAGAGGGGTTGTAAGGAAGTCCTCACTGTTTACCTCAGAGGCTAGGTCAAGAATGGCCTCTATGATGAATAGATCATCGGACGAGAAAGACAGTTCAATTATTCCTTTCGTAGCTTGGATTTCTGCTTTAAAAGTAATTGGAACTGCACTACATGTCCCTTCCAAATTGGTTGCTGGGCCATGAGTCTGTATATCCCTTTCGAAGTTAATCTTGGGTTCAATAGAGACCTTAGGTTGACCAACTTCCTTTTCAGAGGTAGGTGATGCACTCAGCCTTTGAAGTTCCTCAGCTCCAAAGTAGACAACGGCTACATGAGGGGAAGGTTGTTCAATGGATGAGCTTATTAAAAATATGGTTAAAAACCTATTGAGGTCTATAAGAATTTTTGGATCCACTTGAATAGTAATGGGAGCTGGTTGAGGGAAGATGGTTTTCGGGTGTTGCTGTGTGGGGTACAAAGAAGATATGGCATCAAAGGAAGTTATTGTTATGGTAAGGAAGGGTTCCTTACGCCTTTGTTTCTAAACATTCTCCCCCTTTTTGGTAGAATCATCTTGAGAAGTAGATGAGCTAGAGGAAGAACTTAAAGAAACCTGAGTATGTACATGCCTAACAGACTTCTCAATCTGTGTCTCAGCTAGTTGAGCCTTGAGATTTTCAATCTCAAGTTGCTGAGTGGCAGACTTGTCCTCTAAAGTCTTAACCTTTGATTCAAGGTTTGAGACTTTAGAAATCAGGTCTCTGATAATGAGTTTTAGGCTACCCTCATCTTCTTTTGAAGAATAATTAGGAGATGAGATAAGATACCTAGTATGTTCATCATCACCACCAGTAGTGGTTTCTCAGCGCCCTGGATACCCTTGCATGCTGATGTCTCTTTCAGAGTCATCAACGGGCAAGGTTGTTGTAGACTCAGTCCCACTTATGTTACCACTGTCCTGAGAGGTTAGTGAAATACTCTCAGTAGTAGCAGCTAAGCCTACATGAGTCACCTCCATACCAGTTTGACTCACCTCAGTTAGGTATAGCTGATGTGGGCTAGACGTTAGAGGTTCCATGGGGCTCAGTTAAAGAGTGGTATGATAGATCAGCATTATGGCCTAGATGAAACATAATGTCCTCATCAGGTAGGGTTGATAGGTCAATAAGGGATAGGGAGGTTAAATCTAATGACCCGGGACCTTGGTCAGCTCCTATGGGTTCTTCTACGAGAGCAGATGACCCGATGATGTTGGTGTCCCTTTTTGGCTGCTCAGGGGAGTGTTGAGACTCACCCTGATAGCTAAAGGCTTGGGTTGTAGGCTCGTTAGCTTGAGATTAAGGAGACTCAATGCTGATATTGAGTCAATAGTGGAGGATGGTTGGACCTCTGGCTGAGTGGGAGCCCTGAGTTCCACTCGAGCCTTTTTGGTTAGAATAGAGGGGAACTGATCAATCAGAGTAGATTGATTAGGGGTTCATTTGGGGCGTCTAGTGTATGTAATCTTGATTGGGTGGGAAGAAGTGATTAGCATTTGAGTGGTGGTGTCTGGTGTGGGTTTATCACCAGGAGCCGTTGGCTCGCGCATACATGGAAGAAGAATAGTGAATCTTCCAAAGAATTGGTGGACACCTTCTTCAAAGTTTTGAAGATGCCAGGCCGCATGTGATGGACCAGTAGAACATCTGCATATTGTAATCTGTCATAGTCTAGCTCACAGTTGATTATATGCTGACTGAACCAGGGATACATGTAGAATGGATCCGGGGTGAGATTGCCTCTTATGTTGTTCAGCATAAATCTTGAGTAGTTAAAGTGCAGGCCCTTTACCAATCCATGGACTAGGCAGCCCAAATCATATGGGATTTGATCCCATCCCCTAGATTTGTTAGATAGGCAGTGCAGGACAATGTGCAGCAAGAACTTCCAGTTATAGGAGAAGTTAAACTTGTAGACTGTAGACTTGTGCACATCGCCGCCATATCCCATCTGAGTGTAAGTGTCTTCCAACTCAGATTTGGGGAATTCAGTAGGGGCACCCTCATCATGAAGCTCAAGATGCTCCTTGAAGGTTGATTTAGCAATGGTGATCTCCTGTCCGTAGATCTTCGATTTGATGACCCTTTTACCATTTAGTGTTTCATCTTGACCATTGGCCCAGAATTCGTCCATGTGGTTAGAGTAGATGGTGGGGTTAACGGTGAGGGTAATGAAGTATGCCGATTGGGACAGAAATTCGATGATAGGGGCAAAATCAGCATCCTTTGAAGAATCAAGGATAGCGACCTGATTATGTTGGGGATTTAAGGCCATTGTTAAGAGGTAAGGTAGGATTGAAGGAATTTGAGAGTGAGTGAAGAAGATGGTGGTAATTTAGGGCTTTTGCTGTGGTAAATAAAGTAAAGAAAGAGAGTCAGAAATCTTAAATGGGGGGTTAAAAAGCAAATCGATAAGGTGAAAGGACAGTTTATGTTTTGATTTGACAGAGGCGGTATGATAAAACATTTAAAATATTCCGACAATCATTCATAAATCTTACTTTTTACAGAGTGGAGCCCAAAGATTATTATTACACAGTAAAGATGTTCTTCCGAAGGTAAACTTGCTTCTGAGAGAAAAACACTTGTGTTTCTCAATATTGTCTTTCGAAGCCATTTTTACGTCCAAAAGCAAACCATGTCTCAATGACAAGTTTGCTTTCGAGAGTACAATCTTCTTCCGAGAATAGAAGTTGGTAAGCTTCGGAAGTAAATTTGATCTATGATCAATTCTTCTTTCGAGGCTAAAAACTCTTTGGAAGATAATATTTATTCAGAGGAATTTTCCTTCGAAAGATGGATAAAGATTTCTTCCTAGGGTAAATTTCTCTTCGGAAGTGTTTACACTTAGAATTTTGAAGAAAGCCTTTTTGCAACACGGCTTAGATTGGAGTTAGACAACATTGACAAGACATATTTTAAAAAAAGTTTTTCAAAAGAGAAGTACTAGTCAATGTTAATCATCCTAATAGCTATAATTAAATATTTAAATCTTTGTTCATCAAAGGCTTTGGTGAACAAGTCAGCATATTGTTCATTTGAATTTACTTTGACTAGCTTTATTAGATTTTTCTTATGAATATCTCTAATGAAATGATACATGATGTCAATATGCTTTTTCTTGGAGTGCTTGACCGGATTTTCTATGATAGAAATAGCACTTTTGTTGTCTATGTGGATAGGAGTCTGCATGAAGTTGAAACCATAGTCCAGCATCTGATTCTGAATCCATAGCAGTTGAGCACAGCAGCTCGCAGCAACAATGTATTCAGCTTCAGCAGTTGATGTTGAGACACATGATTGCTTCTTGCATTGCCAGAAGATAATCCTTCTAACAAGAAATTGACATCCTTCGGATGTGGATTTCTTGTTGATGTTGCTGCCACCATAATCAGTGTCAGTGTACCCATAGAGATTGAAGTCCTTATTCTTAGGATACCAGAGACCTAGTTTGGGAGCTCCTTAAGGTATCTGAGAATTCTCTTGGCAATAATTAGGTGAGACACCTTGGGAGCAGCCTGATATCTTGCACAGATGCAGGTTGCAAACATGATATTAGGTCTACTTGCAGTTAGATATATCATAGATCTAATAATCGCCCTGTACTAATGTTGATCAGTATCCTCCCCCTCAGAATAAGGACAAAGATTATGATTTCTGGGTATAGGAATCTTGGCTGGCTTACAATCTTTCATCTTAAATCTCCCTAAGATGTCCTTGACATACTTAGATTGATTGATGAAGAACGCTTCTTCCATCTGCTTCACTTGAATTCCAAAGAAGAAATCCATCTTTCCTATTGAACTCATCTCAAACTTCTTCCTCATGATGCTTTCAAAGTCTTTGCACATTTGGTCATTTGAGGAACCAAATATGATGTTATCAACATAGACTTGAACAAGCAGCATGTCCTTCCCAGACTTCTTTATGAACAATGTCTTGTCTATGGCGCCTCTGGTGTAGCCATTCCTAAGAAGAAACTGAGACAGGGTCTCATACCACAGCCTAGGTGCTTGATGCAACCCATAAAGAGCTTTATCCAGTTTGCACACATAGTTGGGGTGCTGTGGGTCTTTAAATCTAGGTGGCTGACACACATAGACTTCTCTAACAATATCCCCATATAAAATGCACATTTTACATCAAGTTGATAAACAGTAAAGTTCTTGGATGCTACAAAAGCAAGGAAGATTCTCACAGCCTCGAGTCTTGCAACAGGTGCAAAGACATCAGTGTAATCTTTTCCTTCCTCCTGTGTGTATCCTTAAACAACAAGTCTTGCCTTGTTCTTGATGATCAAACCTCTATCATCTATCTTATTTTTGAACACCCACTTGGTGCCAATGGGGACTTGGCCAGGTGGCAATGGACAGAAGTTCTATACCTTTTGCCTCTCGAACTAAAGCAACTCCTCTTGCATAACTTTAATCCAATTGTTTTCATTGAGGGCTTCTTCCACCTTCTTTGGTTCCATTTGAGAGAGAAAGCATGAGTACAAGTAGACATTCCCATTGTGGGTCTGACTTCTTGTTCTCATACCTTTTGAGACATCCCTAATGTTATTCTCACTGGCTGAGTGTTGTGTATCTTGAGCCTAGGAATCACATCTAGTTGCATAGATAGATCCATGTTTAAGATGTTTTGCTCAGGGCTTTGAACACCATGACCTTCTGATGTCTCACACTCATTCAATATGGACTGATTGAATGAATGTGTGATAACATCAATAATATTCTACTGAGAAGTAGTATCAACAGTTGCATGTTCCTCCAGATTACTGTCTTCATCAGCTTGGTGTTGAATGTTGGTGTTTTCAGCTGATGAGTTTTGAGGCTCAATTGGCTGACAACTTGTTGAAGCTCCATGATTTCCTGAGATATTCAAGCTTTCAGGACATCCAGTACTGGGAGCTTTTTCTTTAATTCCTCTTGGAGAACTGGGAATAGGTCTGGGTAACTCAAACATTTGATCTTCATAGATGTCACTTTGAGTTCCTATTCCAGCCGAAACATTCTCACAAGATGGTTTAGAATAATTTGAAAACAATTCTTGATTGAAGATATAATCAGGGCCATTCCTTTTAACACAAGGAGTGTGCTCATTAACAACAATGTTGGATGATTCCTCAAATTGTTGATTTTTAATATTATACACTCTATAAGCAATAGAGGTTGAGGAATATCCAACAAAGATAGCATCATCCGATTTTTCAACAAATTTTGTTAAATTGTCTTTTGTGTCAAGGATGGTACACCTGCTGCCAAAGTACCTAAGAAAGCCAATGAACGGTGGCCTCTAGTTCCATAACTCATAAGGGGTCTTTCCATGGGGCTTAACAATAAGAACCCTGTTCTGCATATAGCATGCAGTGCTAACTGCCTCTACCCAGAAAGTTAGAGGCAGCTTTGAATCAGCTAACATAGTTCTCGTATCCTCAATAAGTGTCCTATTCCTCCTCTCAGCAACAACATTTTGTTGAGGAGTTCTAGGATCACTGTATTGTCTGTTGATCTCTTTTGAGTTGCAGAATGAGTCAAGAACTTGATTCTTAAACTCAGTCCCTTGATCACTTCTAATGATTTTTACCTTGTGATCCTTTTTATTTTCAATTTTAAGAATAAAAGATTTTAAAGTTTCAGTCGTTTAATCTTTAGTTCTTAAAAAGAATACCCATGTAAATCTTGTAAAATCATCAACAATCACAAGACAATATGATTTCCTTCCAATGGTCATTATACTTGTGGGACCAAACAGATCCATGTGCAATAAGTGTAATGGAGTGGTGATGGAGTTAACCACTTTGGATTTGTGAGAAACCTTGTGTTTGTGACATCCGGTAATTTTCCGTTACCGAACTCCGTTAGTTCTGTTAGGTCTTGCATACACGTGTCGTGAGCACACACTAGTTGTCGTTGAACGTTGGTGACTTAATAATAATTAACAATGGTTACTAAGTAATAATTTAATTAATAATGTTGATTATTAGTTTGTGGTTATGTGATTCATGAATTTTAAGTATTATTTGTGAATCTTACTTGATAACGTGACTACGTGTAATATACATATATATTTCATGAGTTTTGTTATTAGTTGGAAATGTATATGAATATTATTATCAACTAGTAATACTTGTATTTTGTAGTTAAAGCTGTTAAAAAAGCTAAAAAGATTAGCTTTTACAAAAGGTGATTAAGGAGGGTTTATTTTGTAATTACCATTTAACTTAATATTACCAATATTAAGCAAACCCTAGCCCCCAAACCCCCCCCCCCCATTCGGCCGAACACCTCCCCTCCCATACCCTTTGCGATTTTGATCAAGAACAAGCACAAACAAGTCGATTTTGATTGGGATTCAAGTGTTACAAGAGTTAATCATCATTTTTACACACTTAAAGGTAAGTTTCTATCAAGTTTTTATGGTTTTTGATTCATGATGAACCCTAATTCGAAATTAGTGAAGAAAATTCGAAATTGTTGATGATTTGATGATGATATGATGTTAGTTATGTTGTATCAATATTAATCTATGTATATTATGCAAGAAATCCATGGTTTTTGTCGTCTAGTTCATACATTGCCAAAAGTGGAAACTTTTCTTCATGAGAATTCATGTTTTGTTGAATTGTTGATGTTAGGATGATTATGATTTCTATAAACTAGATTAGGGATACTGTTGATGAATTTGGGATTGAAATTGATGAACACGTAGATTTTGGATTCCACTTTCCCAAAAAGGGAAACTTTATTTATATGAAACGTGTGATTTTGTGTTTGATCATGCTTAGGATGTTAGGAACATGCTAGAGTGATCATGGATGATGTCTAATATGTTGAATGGTGATGATTGGGTCATATGATTAGTTGTTGAATCTATGGGAAAATATATGTGTTCTTGAAAAGTGTGCAAGTATGGTATGTACAAGTCATGTGTCATGAGGAATTGGGATTGTGATTATTATGATGTTGATGTCTTGGTTGTATGAATTACATATGGGAATATGATGATGAGCATCATACACGCGTGCGAATCTGAGGCCCCTACTTAGTAGGATTGGTAGGGTTTAGGATGTGAAGTCGTGAGTGGCTTCACATGGCATGTAGTGCATGATTAGACTCCATGTATGATTTATTACTTGTGATGTAATTATGATTGTGCTGGGCATGTTGATTGTTTGAGTTTTGTATGTGTTGTATGATGATATATGTCTTGTATGAAAAACTATGTTTGGATGATGATCATCATAGAACCTATGATTGTGACATACGTGAATAACTTGTATGATAACCATGTATGCTGAATTACTATACTTGATCAAACAAGATTTTAATTAACATGTCGCCAATGGGTCAAATAGGTCAACTAGGTCAAATGAGTCTTGTTTTCCAAAACCCTTGGGTCAACGTGTTTATTGAGCACTTAGGGTTGTTAAACTTCTGGTTATACGTACTTATGTACTCACGTGTTCTAGGTAACCTTTGACGGGTTGTCTTTCTTTTAACCGTAGCTTTGCATTATTTTGTTCGTTTGCGCACCAGGTGGGGTAATGCCCCACTTTTACCTACTCTCTTTTTGGGGGAGAAAGCATACTTTAATTTTAAATGCTTTATTTTTATAACATGTGCTTAGTAAGACATAGTGTAGTATACCGTTGAAAGTCCTCACACTTTCGGATCGTTAATTTAAGAATCTTGCGGGAAATCTTTGGTAGTACTACTGGGTCAGACAAACCCCACCCGTAAGACTGGAGGTCAAACGGGTGCAATATTTTCCTAAACGACTAACAGCTTCACTTCCTGGTATGTCGTGGCGGGAGGCAATAGACAAACATAGTCAGCTTCGATCGCGAAATCACTATTGTTATTTACTAATGAAATTAGACTTGCTATCTATTTCAAAGCACTTGTTATGTTTTACTAACGCAACTGCTTATGATTGATTACAAACTCTTGAACTCGCCAACCGTCGTGTTGATTCTCAGGTAGATACTAGCAGCTTGCCATAGGAGCACACACGAGTCATGCATACGTTGAACAAACATTCGTCTGTTTTTATCTTATTGAATACTTTGACAATTTGGTTTGGGCTCCTGTTTTGCGCAGTTTACATTTGGTACTAAATGTTTGAGAGTTTTACAAAATGCTTCCGCAATTGTTTTAAAGTGACAAACTCTGATTTAATTTAAATTATTGCAAATAGTGTTGTTCTGAGTAACTAATAACTGAGATCCTGGTTTGTTCACTCGCCTCGTGGTAAAACCCCACACTTGGATTTTAAGGGTGTGACAGATTGGTATCAGAGCCATTGGTTATAGGGAACTAGGTTGCATACACACTAGTCTATAACCGCACAGTTTGTTAGTTACTCGTTGCTTATCCCAAACTATTACTCATTGGCATACACATCGCATACACTGCAGTATGGCATCATCATCATCTTCATCCCCAGTTCGACACGAGCCGGGAATGGAACCCGAGGTTCCTACTATTCCTTCGTCGTCTACGAGTTATGGTTCTAGACCCCCTTATGTTTATATCTGATGCGTATCTTACGGACGAGCCTCTGACTAAGTGGGACATGGCTAACCCTGACAATTGGGACTGGTATCGCACTACACTGATTAAGATGCTGGAAAAGGAGATGTTCCATTTACGATCCCTACCGTTACTAGAGACGCCATATTATACCCCTTACCCTGTACTCCTTATAGGGCTATCGCCGCTGTGGTGGCCTCATATCAACGATTGCGACGAAATGTTGAGGAGAAATTTAAAAGGTTGGAAGCGCAACAAGAGCATGACAACCAAGTGTTTAAGGAGATGGAAAACTCGTGGCTCGCTGTGCAAGGAGCCAGGATGGTCAGACAGGAGAGATCAAGACTCTGCGTGGACAGGTTGCTGAGTTAACGGCTACTCTGAACGCGACGCGTGATCAGCTTCATGTGGCTATAGTTCTTATACATGAGCTGGAAAACCAGCTCGAGCCTCAGGAGACCCAGATGGAGGAGCCTCGGGAGGTACCAAAGGAGGTTACCGAGGAGGAGCCAGAGGAAGATTCGAAGGAAGAACCGAATGAAGTCCAGAAGTTGGAGGCTGAGTTATGGTAGTTAAAGATGGAAGGATCCGAGATCGAGGCCTACACTATGAGGTCTCACGAGTTGGCGATTCTCTGCCCTGGAATGATAAACCTGCCAATCAAGAGGATCGAACAATATCTGCGTGGGTTGGTGCCAGAAATACAAAGTATGGTGACTGCTTCAAACCTCACCACTATCCGGCAGGCTATCTGGCTAGCTCATATGCTGACGGACCAAGCGGTGGAGCAAGGCAAGCTACCCAAATAGGGCATTGTGGCAAGCATGCCCGATAACAAGTGCAAGTGGGAAAACACTGGAAATAAAAGCTCGTCTTCCAACAACCAGCAATAGCAACAGCAACAATATCAATAGCAACCTAGGAAGTTCGACAACAACCAGAACTACAATCAGACTTCCTCAGCAGCTCAAGGACTAAGAGGATACATGAGGCAGTATCCTAAATGTAACTGGTGCAACTACCACCTCACTGGAAGGCGTGACAATTTTCGATGTCAGCGTTGTGGAAAGGCTGGACACACGGCAAAGGATTTCCGTGGTGAGTTGATGAAAAAGCCATAACAACCACAAGAAACGCCTAAAGGCTGCCTCGAATATGGGAAGGAAGGGCATCATAAGAGGAACTACCCTCAATTAAGGAGGAATGGCAATGGTGCTGGGGGCAATGGAAACAACAATAACAACACTGGTGATGGTGACAATAGTGGTGGTGACAATAGTGGTGGTAACAATGGTGGAGCCAAAGGGAGAGCCTTTGTCATGGGTTCAGGTGAGACTCTAAACGACCCTACTACTGTTACTGGTAAATTTCCTGTTAATGGTCATTTTGCTACTGTATTATTTGACACTGGAGCCGATAGAAGATTTATCTCTCCTAAGTTTAGTTGTCTCTTAAGTGATATACCTTCTACGTTGGAATCTAGATATACTGTAGAATTAGCTGACAGTAAGCAAATCTATGTTACACACATTCTTAAGGGTTGCAAGATAGAACTTGCTGGTCAGGCCTTTGATATCGACCTCATGCTGTTACACTTGGGAGTTTGGGTCGTGGGCATGGATTGGCTGTCCGAGAAGCAGGTGGAAGTCATTTGCCACGAGAAGATTATCCACATTCCTCTCCTGGATGGGTAAATTCTCTTGGTTAAACGCGAGAAAACTGGTGCTGTAATAGGCATCATATCCTTTATGAAAGCGCAGAAGTGGCTACGCAAGGGTCGCTTAGCCATATTAGCCCTTCTAACTGAAAAGCAACAGGAGGAAAAGAAGATAGAGAATATTCTGGTAGTTCGTGATCCAGAGGATCTGCCTGGACTACCACCTCATCGTCAAGTTGAGTTTCAAATTGATTTAACTCCCAGAGCAGCTCCGATTGCGAGAGCACCTTATCAGTTAACCCCGAACGAACTGCAGGAACTATTTGCACAACTTCAAGAGCTATTGGATAAAGGGTTTATTCGACCAAGCTCATCACCATAAGGGTAAGAAAAAGGATGGCACATTTCGAATGTGCATCGACTACAGAGAATTGAACAAAGTTACAGTCAAGAATCGATACCCTTAGCCTCGTATTGATGACTTGTTTGATCAACTTCAAGGATCAAGCTATTACTCTAAGATTGATTTGAGGTCTGGGTATCATCAACTGAGAGTTCGAGAGGAAGACATCTCAAAGACTACATTCTATACATGTTGTGGTCATTATGAGTTCTTGGCCATGCCATTTGGGTTGACAAATGCACCAACAGTATTCATGGATCTCATGAATCGTGTGTGCAAACCCTATCTCGATTAGTTTGTTATCGTGTTTATCGATAATATATTGATCTATTTGAGGACAAAGGAAGAACATGAAGAGCACCTGCGTCTAGTCTTGGAATTACTTAAAAAGGAACAACTGTACGCTAAGTTTTCCAAGTGGGATTTCTGGATTCACGAAGAACAATTTCTGGGTCACATTATTAACAAAAAAGGAATACATGTGGATCCTGTAAAGATTGAAGCGATAAAGAATTGATCGGTTCCCAAGACGCCCAGTGAGATACGGTAAATTCTTGGACTAGCAGGATATTAATGGCATTTCATTGAGGGATTTTCTAAGATCGCTCAACCTCTCACAGCCTTGACTCATAAAGGAACAACGTATAAATAGGGTGAGAGTCAGGAGACCGCTTTTCAGTTGTTGAAACAGAAATTGTGTAGCGTACCGATATTGGCATTACTAGAGGGAAGTGTGACTTTGTGGTCTACTGTGATGCTTCTATCCAAGGGCTTGGTTGTGTCTTGATGCAATGTGACAAAGTGATAGCCTATTCTTTCAAGACAACTGAAGATGCACAAGAAGAACTACACCACTCATGACTTGGAGCTGGGTGCGATAGTTTTTGCCTTGAAGATCTGGAGACATTACTTGTACGGTACCAAGTGCACTATCTACACCAATCATAAGAGTCTTCAGCATATCTTTGAGCAGAAGGAGTTGAACATGAGGCAGCGATGTTGGGTGGAATTGCTGAACGACTATGATTGTGCTATCAAATATCACCCGGGAAATGCAAATGTAGTCGCTGACACATTGAGTAGAAAGGAAACTACTAAGCCCATATGAGTACGAGCTTTACAGCTTACAATTAGCACTCACTTGCCTGAACAAATCATAGAAGCACAGACAGAAGCTTTGAAAGCTGAAAACATTACGTCTGAATCTTTACATGGAATGGACAAATAGTTTGAAGTGAAAGCGGATGGAATTCGTTACTTCATGGACAGACTCTAGGTGCCTTTGTATGGAAATCTAAGGGACTTGGTTATGTGTGAGGCACACAAGTCTAAGTACTCTATACATCCTGGTTCTGACAAGATGTATGACCTGAAGGCGCACTATTGGTGGCCTAATATGAAGGCAGATATAGCTACGTATATGAGCAAGTGCTTAGCCTGTTCGAAGGTTAAAGTTGAATAACAAAAGTCATCTGGATTACTACAACAACTTGAGATTCCCTTGTGGAAGTGGGAACAGATTTCTATGGATTTCATTACTAAATTACCCCGAATCCTACTGGTTGTGACACGATATGGGTGATCGTAGATCGATTAACTAAGTCTGCTCACTTCTTGGCAATCGAGGAAACTGATAAGATGGATAAGTTAACCCGTATTTATCCAAAAGAGGTAGTTTCGAGATATGGTGTACCGATCTTAATTATTTCTGACTGTGATGCTCGTTTCATATCACATTTCTGGCAGTCGTTATAGAAATTCTTGGGTACGCATCTGGATATGAGCACTGCTTATCATCTGCAAACAGATGGGTAAAGCGAGTGTATTATTCAAACATTAGAGGAGATGTTACGTGCTTGTCTGATTGATTTCGGGAATAACTGGGAAGTTCACCTATCGTTGGTGGAATTTTCTTACAACAATAGTTACCACACTAACATTAAGGCGGCACCATTTGAGGCTTTGTATGGGTGAAAGTGTAAATCACCAGTTTTCTGGGCGGAAATTGGTGATAGTCAGCTAACAGGCCCGGAGTTGGTGCACGAGACTACCGAGAAGATCGTAGAGATAAGGAACCGTATGGCTGTAGCACGTGACCGGCAGAAGAGCTACGGCAGACAAGCGATGGAAACCTTTGGAGTTTCAGGTAGGCGACAAAGTTTTGCTGAAAGTCTCACCGTGAAAAGGTGTGACTCGGTTCGGCAAAAGGGGCAAGCTTAATCCGAGATACGTTGGACCATTTGAGATTCTAGAAATAATAGGTCCAGTGGTGTATCGATTAGACTTGTCTGACTCGTTGAGTGGAGTTCACAACGTACTTCATGTCTCTAATCTGAAAAAGTGTTTATCTGATGAGACGATGGTTGTACCACCGGAGGAAGTACAAGTAGATAAATAACTGCGATTCATTGAAGAACCAGTTGAGGTGATGGATCGTGAAGTCAAGACCCTTAAGCAAAGCAAGATACCCATAGTCAAAGTTCGCTGGAACTCAAGACGTGGACCAGAATTCACGTGGGAACATGAGGATCAGATGAAGCTTAAGTATCCTCATCTGTTCGAAACAACGACGAAGGCCAGTGAAGGTACTGATAAAATTTCGGGACGAAATTTCTTTCAATAACGGGATGATGTGACAACCCACCCGAAACTCACCCAATTTCTTTGTGCCAATGTAGTAAACCAGTAATGTAACACAACCATATAACATAATTTTCGGGACGAAAATTCTTTCAACATGGGGATAATGTAACATCCGGTAATTTTCCGTTACCAAACTCCGTTAGTTCCGTTAGGTCTTGCATACACGTGTCATGAGCACACACTAGTTGTCTTTGAACGTTGATGACTTAATAATAATTAACAATGGTTACTAAGTAATAATTTAATTAATAATGTTGATTATTAGTTTGTGGTTATGTGATTCATGAATTTTAAGTATTATTTGTGAATCTTACTTGATAACATGACTACGTGTATATATATATATATATATATATATATATATATATATATATATATATATATTTCATGAGTTTTGTTATTAGTTGGAAATGTATATGATTATCATTATCGACTAATAATACTTGTATTTTGTAGTTAAAGTTATTAAAAATGCTAAAAAGGTTAACTTTTATAAAAGGTGATTAAGGAGGGTTTATTTTGTAATTGCCATTTAACTTAATATTACCAAGTTAAGCAAACCCTAGCTCCCAACCCCCCCCCCCCCCCCACATTCGGCCGAACACCTACCCTCCCCTATCCTTTTCGATTTTGATCAAGAACAATCACAAACAAGTCGCTTTTGATTGGGATTTAAGTGTTACAAGTGTTTACAAGTGTTAATCATTATTTTTACACACTTAAAGGTAAGTTTCTATCAAGATTTTATGGTTTTTGATTCATGATGAACCCTAATTCGAAATTAGTGAAGAAAAGTGAAAATTGATGATGATTTGATGATGATATGATGATAGTTATTTTGTATGTCAAAATGTTAATCTATGTCGATTATGCAAGAAATCCATGGTTCTTATCATCTAGTTCATACATTGCCAAAAGTGGAAACTTTTCTTCATGAGAATCATGTTTTGATGAATTTTTGATGTTAGATGGATGATTATGATTGCTATGAACTAGATTAGGGATATTATTGATGAATTTGGGATTGAAATTGATGAACACGTAGATTTTGGATGCCACTTTCCCAAAAAGGGAAACTTTATTTATGTGAAACGTGTGATTTTGTGTTTTGATAATGTTTAGGATGTTAGGAACATGCTAGAGTGATCATGGATGATGTCTAATGTGTTGAATGGTGATGATTGGGTCATATGGTTAGTTGTTGAATCTATGGGAAAATATAGGTGTTCTTGAAAGGTATGCAAGTATGGTATTATGTACAAGTCATGTGTCATGATGAATAAGGATTGTGATTATTATAATTTTGATGTCTTGGTTGTATGAATTACATGTGGGATTGTGATGATGAGCATCATACACGCGTGCGAATCTGAGGCCCCTACTTAGTAGGATTGGCAGGGTTTAGGATGTGAAGTCGTGAGTGGCTTCACATGGCATGTAGTGCATGATTAGACTCTATGTATGATTTATTACTTGTGATGTAATTATGATTGTACTGGGCATGTTGATTGTTTGAGTTTCGTATGTGTTATATGATGATATATGTGTTGTATGATAAACTATGTTAAGATGATGATCATGATAGAACCTATGATTGTGACATACGTGAATAACTTGTATGATAACCATGTATGCTGAATTACTATACTTGATGAAACAAGATTTTAATTAACATGTCGCCAACGGGTCAAACAGGTCAACTCGGTCAAATGAGTCTTGTTTTCCAAAACCCTTGGGTCAATGTGTTTATTGAGCACTTAGGGTTGTTAAACTTTCTGGTTATACGTACTTACGTACTCACGTGTTCTAGGTAACCTTTGACGGGTTGCCTTTCTATTCACCGTAGCTTTGTATTATTTTGTTCGTTTGTGCACCAGATGAGGTAATGCTCCACTTTTACCTACTCTCTTTTTGGGGGAGAAAGCATACTTTAATTTTAAACGCTTTATTTTTATAGCATGTGCTTAGTAAGACATAGTGAAGTATACCGTTGAAAGTCCTCACACTTTCGGATCGTTAATTTAAGAATCTAGCGGGAAATCTTTGGTAGTACTACTGGGTCTGACAAACCCCACCCGTAAGACTGGAGGTCAAGCGGGTGCAATATTGTCCTAAACGACTAACAGCTTCACGACCTGGTATGTCGTGGCGGTAGGCAACAGACAAACATAGTCAGCTTCGATCGTGAAATCACTATTGTTATTTACTAATGAAACTAGACTTGCTATCTATTTCAAAGCACTTGTTATGTTTTACTAACGCAACTGCTTATGATTGATTACAAACTCTTGAACTCACCAACTATCGTGTTGACACTTTAGTATGCTTTTCTCAGGTCGTTACTAGCAGCTTGCCGTAGGAGTATGCACGAGTCGTGCATACGTTGAACAAACATTCGTCTGGTTTTTGTCTTATTGAATACTTTTACAATTTGGTTTGGGCACGTGTTTTGCGCGGTTTACATTTGGTACTAAATGTTTGAGATTTTTACAAAATGCTTCCGCAAATGTTTTAAAGTTACAAACTCTGATTTAATTTAAATTATTGCATATAGTGTCGTTCTGAGTAACTAATGACTGAGCTCCTAGTTTGTTCACTCGCCTTGTGGTAAAACCCCACATGTGGATTTTGAGGGTGTGACAGTGTTGCTTTCTTTTCAGGCAAGCAACACAGTTATCTTTATAGAAAAATTCCTTTTTAGGCACACCATGTACCAAATTATTTTTAACCAGCTTATTCATGGTTTTAAAATTAACATGGCACGTTCTTTTATGCCAAAGAGTTGACTCATCACCATTAGCTTTGGAAAGAAAGCATGATACTTCACCCAATGGAGAAGCATTGTTCATATCAATCTTGTACATATCCCCTCTCCTAGGAGAACTAAGAAGCACCATTTCCTGAGGAATTGTCATCCTGGGTTTAAGGATAATGCACTCATGTTCTGTGAAAAGCATTTGATGCTTTTGATCACAGAATTGAGAAACACTCAAGAGATTATGTTCAACCTATTTGACAATGTTTACTTTGTTAATATTTAACTTACCATTGGATACACTACCTCTACCATAAATGTATCCTCCGCCTTCACCTCCAAACTAAATAGGACCTCAATCAAAATGTTCAAATTGTTATAGGAGAGATCTGTTCCCTGTCATGTGCCTGGAGCATCCACTGTCCATAATCCAGACATTTCCATTCTTGTCATGTGGATGTCCCTGCACATAAGGTGAAATGATTAGTTATTGTTGGAAACCCAAGCCTTGTTGGTCATGGGTTCTTCCAATGCAGATGATATAACTGAACCAAATTGTATGCTTGGGGGCTCAATTATAGTTTGTGAAGAAGAGGTTTGGGCTGCAACATCTTTTCTGGTCTTTCATTTTATCATATGGTTGACCTATGTTGATGAGCCTGCGGAGGCTTATGCAGCATGACTTGCTTCCGAGGCTTCGTTCTTTTCAGAAGAAGTTTTCACCACCTTTTTTTTAAGGAGTCTTCTTTTTGGAAGGTTTCAAGGAAATTTTTTTGTTTCTTTGTTTGTTCTTTGGCTTGTCTTCCAAAGCTATTTTCCTTTCGGAAGAATGTGTTTCTTCCGAAAGCAACTTCGCTTCGGAAACATGCTTTCCTTTCACACTTGGACCATATGGTAAGGTCCAAATGTGAAACCATCCATGACTTCTTTCTTAACATTGGTTGCATAATATATGCTTGCTGGATTGTAGTAACAATCTTTAGCCATGTGGTTATACAGGCCATAGATTATGCACTCAATGTTATTCTTGGTAGGACATTTGGGCTATTATTTCTTGCACTTCTTCTCTTCTTCAACATCCTTTCCTTTTAATTTTTGATCCTTCAGCTGGATAGGAGTGCTGGTACTACTCTCCTTTCCTGAATCAGAATTTCCAACCACTTGGAATCTAGCTGAGATGAATACACCATTTTGCTTTGGGTCTGTCTTAATCTTAGTCTCAACCACCTTTTTGGCAGTTTTTCTTGCTACCCTTATTTGGTTCTTTCTGGCATTGGTGGTCAAGGATTTATCAACTGTGGGGATGAGGTTTTCTACCTTATCCTTCCCTGTGGTGGTTTCCAATATTGCATCATTCTTCTGCTTACTAGGTAGTGGGTCAGCAGTTGGAACCTTTTGCTCATCAGTACCACATCTTGGTTGTCTAATAGACACAAGAGAGTATGATGGAGCAATTTCATTGGATCCCAACACACTTTTGTTTTGATAGCATACCTTGGAGTGGGAGGATGATGCTATAATGGTGTTGAAGTTGTGCTCTTGAATAGCGTACTTCACTGCTTTAGCCTCAGCTATGACTAGTTGGGCTTGAGCTTCAATCAACTTGGATATTAGATCTTTTATTTGAGTCCTATAGTTGGTATGTTCATGTTTCAAAGAGGACATAGTTTTCTCTAACTCTTCTATTTTGAGCTTATAGTCAGATTTTGCTCTCTTAAAATTAGATTTTAGGATATATAAGGACTCAATATCATATCTAATTTCCATGTTGTAGTCCTGATACAATTTAACCTTAGCATACAGGCTGGAGTACAGAGATGTTGATATACCTTGCTGTCTTCAGTTCCAGCCATGAGAGCTTGAGCAGGAGTGACATCTTGCACCATAAAGCTCCAGTCAACCTCTTGAGCAACAGCAGCAGTTTGTGGCTTAGTGGGTTTGGTTGCAGCCTTTGAGGTAGCAGAATGTTGGGAGGCTTGAGCTTCTCCAGGATTAGATCTTGGAGCTTTACATTCCCTAGCAAAGTGACCAAGCTTGTTTCAGTTGTAGCATTTGTCCTTCTCATATCAAACCCGAATTTGCTATTAGTTGGGTTCTGAGGAAACTGTCTTCCGATTCTTTTAATGAATTTCTTTGCTCTGTAAGTTAAAAGAGCCATTTGCTGTACAATGTCCATATATTCAACATCATCTGGGCTGAAACACTCTAGATCATCAAAACAGTATTAAAAATCTCCAGAGTTCTCACTCCCTAAAACAAAAGCACAACTATCCTAGAATGGAGTGTGTTGAGCCAGTTGAGACCGGGGTGTCTCAAAGAAAGTGATGTATGGCCCAGAAGAGGATGATGGATGTTGGGGGTAGTTCAGGTACAACTAAGGCTGGGGAGTTCTTGATCCTTCAGCAACATGTAGAGCATTGTTGACTATAGGATTTAAGGGTCTGTTCATCTGGTGGCTCTTCTAAGTCTCCATCTTCATACAGTATCCATCAAGGATTCCATACAGTTCAATCATAGTGAGAGTGTTGAGATTTTCAGTTCTCTTGTTTAAGACACAGTAAAAAGTCCACTCATGAGGAAGTGCACTCATGAATTTTCTGACTATGTCTCTTTTCTCAAGAACAACTCTCATAGTCTCAAGAGAGGTGATCAAGTTCATATACGTGAAGTATGGTTGGCTCAAGGTCTCACCAACAACATAAGTGAAGTTCTCAAATTTCTGCTTTAGCATATTCTTTTTATTTTCCTTTGATTTAGTAGAACCAGAGTACATCAGCTTCAAAGCATCAAAGCGTTCTTTGGCGGTCTCGCATTGCTTAAAGCCTACCATTATGGAGTTTGGTATAGCCGTAAGCAACACGGTCATCGCTTTGTAGTCGATATCCATCTTCTTGAAGTCTTCATCAGAGTACTCTTCAACAGCTTTCCCAATCATGGCACCATTACCAGCCGGGTCTACCACCTTTGGCTTGTAAGGACCATGAGTGACAGATCTCCACATGCGGCTGTCTTGATACTTGATAAAACCTTCAATAGGTTTGCTCCAGGTTCCAAAATCATCAGGGGTGATGATACAAGCCTTGGTCATAGTTCTTATCTAGGACTCAGAAAACTTTTGGTTAAGAGACATTTGAGTGAAGAGAGTAAGTGTGAAGAAACGAGGGTGATTTGGGATGGTTAGATCTCACAATCAAGAGCCTAAAAAGCTCTGATACCAATTGCAGGATCGGTGTTGGTCTCTCAACACAAGTTTTGTATCTCACAAACTCACTAAGTCTCACTCGGTTGATGAAACAGAATCTTTAACTAAGTTGACAATAATATAATAAGTTAATGAACACAAGAATGGTTTTGTAGATACTTGTATGTATTACTTCTCAACTTAGTATTATAAGACTCTTATAAACATGGTTACTCAAGTTACAATGAGAAACTATATATACTACTATCTACAGCCGGTTATACTTGAAAAACCAGCTGGAATTTACCGCTAAGCAAATACTACATTGCTAGAAGTAAAGTATCTAAGATAAAATAATATCCTAGATTAGGAAGTCATGACAGGTCCATGACTTACCTTTTGTCACCAACTAAGTATGGTAACTGTACTAACTGAAAAAGGTGAACAGTAGATTAAAGTATGGTCAACTACATAGGAGTGGGAAAGCGCCATGCAGTGTATCAGAGTTGTCAGCGGATGTCGGACAGCCCATACTTATGTTCACTGGTTCATAGTTGATTCTTTCGAAGGCAAAATGGCTTTGGAAGAATAAGTTCTTCCGAGGCCATTTATACTTCGGAAGAATCAACTTCTTCTAAGTCTTCTGCAAGTCTTCATGACTTTATTCTTCGGAAGACTTTGTCTTGGATCTTCTAAGTATGAATGCTTTGGAAGGAGAACTACTTGGTCTTCATATACTTCGGAAGACTTGGTTCTTTCTTTGAAAGTTCTTCGTATACTTCGGAAGAAAAACTACTTAGTCTCGGAAGACTTAGTTTTTCCTTTGGAAGTTCTTCATACTTAAGCTTTAGAAGATCTTCAACTTGTCTTCGGAAGAGCAGCTTTAGCTTCAGAAGACTTCTTCAATTGTACTTCAAAATATTTTAAGTGTGTTTTGGTTGCAACAGCCTCATATGATCCAATATACACTTTTGGGGATGGAACATGTATATGTTGGCCATATAACATAAACATTTTCATAAAACAAATTATTAAACAAGTAATATCAACTATGTGCTTAGTATTTGAACACTATATGATAGTCTGCAATCATTAACTTAGGTTCAAGCCTAAGGAAGTACTAATATGGGCCATATATGGGAAACCGATATAACATATCCCAAAACACAATCTTGAGGATTGTGGACACAATGATTACAACTACATAATCTTTGAGGATTGTGGATGCAATAATAACAACGACATACTTTTTAAGGCTTGTGGATGCAATATAACAATGACAAATTAGGCTTGATTGCATAGATCTTGTGTTAATATTTTTGAGCATATGATGAGCTTGTTAGAATTTGTAACCTTTTATGCCAACATGCTTTTATGTCTTTATAAACCTATGTTTCTCACCAACAATATTGTTGACCTTTTTACTTTACATGTTTCGACTGATGATAACTAGGAACTTGGATCTTCACTTAGAATGCTTAAGGACCTAGAATAAAAAAATATTATTTCCTTTGTTATGTTTTGGGTGTTTGTTTCTTTTAAACAAGTGTTGGTAAAACTATGAAATCTAATAAAGTTGTGTTGCCTTAGTATTTCTATATACGATGAGCTATGTACTATATGTGGGACACCTCGTGTTTCCACCTTGACAGGGTGTGACATCTAAGTCAAATGTCTTACTAACAAACACAGATACTTTGAGTAAAAGTAAAGACACAAGATGTTCTTTCAAAGTATTCACTTGATTAATCTTTTTTCTATTTATAATGAATAAATATCAGCAGATAAGAAGTGGGCTAACAAGCTCACCTCAAAACTATACAAGTGAGAGCTATATATTCTAAGAAAGCTAAACATTAAGAATAAATCACTTTACATCTATTCTTGGTTTAGAATATAATATGTACATCGTAAACAGGCAACCGGCACATTAGAGATTAGCATCTTTAGTACAATAATGTCTCCAAAAGGTAGAACATTGTAGCCGCCAATGTACTTCGGTACAGATAGTCTTGTCTAGAGCAACAGTCCATCAGTGGCTTATCAAGTTGAGTGCTGATCGATAGCAATCAATCAGCAACTCATCAAGTTAGCTCATCAAGTTCAATGTTGATCAGTAATGATTTAGCACTTGGTAGATTTCGGCAGTTGACAGCCAGTGCTGAAACTTTGAGTATTCGGTAGCTTTATTCTCTTCATGGATCAACATTGACCTTGATCCGTGGATTCATCAAAGTAGACACAGCTCTTCCAATTCAATGAAGTTAGCTTCTTACTCCTTGTATTTCCACTTTGTTTACTCATATGCAAAATATCCATACGTATCATATTCCTAGCACCTAAACCCACTTTACTCTCCTCTATCCAATCCCCTTCAATGCCTTTTTTTCCCTTTTACCGGATCCTCTTACCTCAACCTCTTCCTCATCAATATTACCTATCATTATGCTCACCATTAGTCAACAAAAGGTTGCTCCTAATCTTTGTCATTTGCATCATGACTTTTGAGTCTTTCTTTAGATGCTTTAAGTCTTCTTGTCACTTCTTCAAATCAGATCTTTTCAATATATGAGTAATCCTCGATGGAAGGAACAATTAGTAAGCATTTACTCTACACTAAATTGAGAAGCTTTCTCACTTAAAGCAAGACTTTTAAATTTGGTTATGATACCACCTATCTTACCTGAAAAATCATTAATCTCCTTATTCTCCTTCATCTTTAGTGTTTCTAACTCACAAAAAAGAGTTACTAATCGTGCCTTTTGGACTCGATCGGCTTCTATGTACCAAACCCGAATCAACTCCCAATGTCTTTAGAATCCTTATGTTTAACAACCTGTAAAAGAATATCTTTCGTGAATGTTTAAAGAATAGTAACTTTAGTGGTTTGATTCTTCCTTTCCTTCACTATTGTTCCGGCAATCGGGTCTATTAACTCCCAAAGACATATGCTTTAAGTATTATCTCAACTTTGAATAATTCATTACAAATATATCTCCTTGATAGTGATCATATTTAACTATTTGTTTTTCTTTATTTCATTGAGAATGGTTCAAATAACAATGATTTTGAATTTAAAAATTATAAGAATTAATCTCAACTATCAATCTTGTTAATCAATAGTTAAGATCAAATAGTAGGGAACAAGTTTGTTAGAAGAGTATTTTACGCATAAACACTTTTGTTGACTTTTTTCATGTTCCCCTATTTTTATTAAATTTTCATAACTTTTATACATGACATCACTTTTTATATATATTACACGATAAAAATAAACATTTTTATCTTTAACACAAAAATACGGTATTGTTATATAAAAATGTAATATGTTTTTACGTTAATAAGCTCATGTAATTTTTCTTATCATTGTGTGTTTAGTGCAATTCATTGTTTGTTTTTGTTAATTATTTTGTTTTTCTAAAGTGATGAATTTAAAATAATATATAATGATGAAATAACTTGTTGTGTACTTCTAGTATGTATACAACATTGATAAATTAATAACTAATTAATCTAACATATTAAAAACAATACAAAGTAACACAAAATGATGTATAACATAAAGTGCAATGACAAAATGCTTCATTATGATTTTTTATCGTAATTATTCAAATTATGAGTTTTGAAAAATATATTGATAAAATAAAATGATTGTATAGTTCTAATTATAAGATATTTACGATAGATAAGAATAAGTTTATATAATCTATTAAAAACAATGACAGAAATAACGCATTATGCAAATAAAATTAGTGTGCAATTCTAATTGTAAAAAATAATAATAGATAATAAGTTTATATAATATTTAAAAACAATAACAAAAATATTACAAAATAATCAAAAACACAAAACGAAATGATAAATACATATAACAAAAGATGAAAAATATATGACACAATAAATTAATACTTAACACAATTAACATATTAGGACAATAAACTGACGTATTTAATACATTGACCAAAATGTCCTCCCCCTCCCCACCTTAAACGATAGAAGTGCACGTATCAAACCCATAATCCTTATTAGATTTTTAATATTAAATACTATTTTTATAGCTCTAGTCTAATTCATTTTATAAAATCATAGGATTTAATGCTCAAAAAATTTGACGCCCTAAAAATGTTATATACATACACTATGTTAAAATTAGGGTCACTTGGTCCTGTGAACAATGCAACCATTCTAATTATATGGCAATTATTATGTCATTTTTTAAAATAAGAGTTAGCATTTAAATTTTAGCAATGCAACACGTATAACAAAAGTTGCACATTACAATAAAATTTATAACTTTTTTTAACAATGTTACATTTTCATATAAAATTCGAAGCTTTTAAATGAAGGAAGTGTTTCAATAAAAGTTTGCAACTTTTCAGAAAAAAAAAATGTTGCATTATATCTTTTAATGCATGTTTTTTGTTTGACAAAGTTTCAATAGAGTCAAATGCAACTCATTTAGAAAGGCTGCTTCTAAAAAAATAACATTAGGCTAATTTTCTAGTAGTGAACCAACAAAGTTATGGCTAAGGAACTTGGTTATTGATTTGATGGGAGAAAAGGCACATGTTGTGAAGGTCTTTGTCGATAATGAATCTATGAAAAATTCCGTGTTTTACAAGAGGAGTAAGCACATCATTACCAAGCATCATTTAATACGTGAATGCGTGGAACGACGGCATAATATAATGATGCAACAAACTTTGGATTCGAATATCAGAATTATCCTAGTTTGATATGCTACTATAGAAAGCTAACAAGTGAATTCATTATATATACCATTTGATTGCATCCTTAGTGGCAGGCCCATATAATTTTTTTTACGAGGGCGGAAAATCTTTTAGGGTCCTTTGAAAATCGTTATATAATATTTTTTTTGGTCCATGTCAGGTCGGATTAGGTCGAGTTATAGTTAAAATTCAAAATTTCTATTCCAAAGTTAACCATAAGTTATTATTGAAGATATGAAGTTTCTAATTTCTAAAATCATAGCCCCTATTCCTTGATCCATAATCAAATAACCGGTTAAACAACAAAAGTAATCTTAGTTATAAAATAAACAACAAAAGTAATCAAATAACCATCTAAACAATAAAAGTAACTATATAAAACTTAAATCTCTCAAATGCTTAATAATCTTATCTTGTTGCAGCAACCAAAAGTGGTGATCAGAAATGCGGCGGCCAGAATTGACTGCATAGTGACCAGAATTGGGTTTAAAATTTATTTGGTTATATATCAAATATTGGGTTTAAAACTTAAGTGGGCTTATGTCTAATATTGGGTTTAGAACCTAAAAGATTAACATTTATAAATTACGGGACAGTGGAGGACATTTGCAAAATTTTAGGGAGCGGTCAAGATCCGGACGTATATATAGAAATTGCGGGACAATGGAGGACATTTGCAAAATTTTAGGGGGCGGTCAAGATCCTTTTGTTCGTAGGAAGACGAATTGATACTGAATCACTTCCTCTTTTTGAAGTTGGCTACCATATAAACACCCTTTTTTGATATCGAGCAAAAAGAACTTTTGTTTAAATTATGAATTTTATAAATTTGTAGTGCCGTTAGAATAAATATACAAAAAAACTGAGATTTTTGCTAACAAAGAGGAAACTCTGTTAAATAATAAAAGAAAGAGTTTCAAATAAAAATGTATTTTTGCTACAAAGTGTGAGAAAAACCAATGAGTCAAAAAAAGTCAAAAAAAAAAAATGATACTACCATATAAACACATTCTGTTTCTATCAAGAAAAATCACTTTTGTTTATGTTGTGTCATGAAGTGTAAATGTTATAATTTTGTAGTGCAGTTCGAATAAATATAAAAAAAAACTGAGAAATCTGCTAACAAAGAGAAAACTCTTTTAGTTATTATGTTCACAAACATTACCAATCTAAAGCTTACTTATATCATCAATCTCATCACCAATCAAATGGATTACATAGCTTTTCTCAGAGATAACAATCTCGCACCACCTCTCTCTGTCCTATCAACAGCCGTCTTCCTTTTACTCCTCTTCAAACAATCAAAAGCGATTTTTTCTAAGACCATCAAAAACCTCCCACCAGGTCCACCAAAGCTGCCTATCATCGAAAACTTGCATCAAGTCGGGGACCGGCCACACGTCTCCATCACTAACTTAGCCCAAAAGTTTTGCCATCTCATCTCTCTCCGCTTTGGCAAGCAACTTGTTGTAGTTGCCTCTTCACCTGAGGAATCCATGGGCATTCTCAAGACTCAAGATCGTCTGCTTTCCTCTCGTATTGTGCCTACTGCATTTCAGCAGTCATACCTGATACCTCACTCCCTCATTTGGTCGGAGTGCAACCAAACATGGAAGGCCTTAAGGACCCTTTGTAGAACTGAGTTGTTCTCGGCCAAAGCTCTAGAGGCCCACTCTAGAATATGAGAGGAAAAGTTGAGCAAGTTGTTAGATTTCTTGCGTAGAAAACAAGGACAAGTGATTGATATCTAGGATGTAGTTTTTACCACATTGTTCAACTCTTTGAGCTCTATTATCTTTGGAAAAGATTTGCTTGATTTCAAAGATAAGCATGGGACTCAAGATGAATTGAAACAATCCCTACATACTATAATCGAGTATGGAGGCCGTGTAAAAGATCTTGGGTTTGCAGGAGTTATTTATAGCCAGAACAAATACGACAACCTCTAATGTTATCTGGGCTATGAGCAAGCTTGTTAGACACAAAGAAGTCTTTGCAAAGATAGAATAAGAGATTAAAATGGAGGTTAACACAACTCAAATTACTAACTCTAAACTATCTAAATAACTTATCTACAAGCCTGCCTTAAAGAAAATTTTAGATTACACCCACCTGTGCCTCTTCTTCTTCCGCATATGGCAGCAGAAACATGTGAGGTTATGAATTACTCAATCCCTAAAAATACCAAGATATTTGTAAATATTTGGGTGATGGGTCGTGACCCCTAAACTTTGGGATAATCCTTTAATTTTCAACCCTGAGAGGTTTGTAAACTCAAAGTTAGACTTTAAGGTCCAAGACTTTGAACTATTACCATTCGATTAAGGAAGAAGGATATGTCCAGGATTGCCATCGGGTACCAAGAGTGTTGAATTTATATTGGCCTACTTAATTCGTGAATTTGATTGGGCTCTTCCAAATGGCGAGGATCCAGCAAAGCTTGATATGGATGATAAATTTGGGATTGCTTTGAAAAGAAAAACACCTTTAAAGCTAATTTTAAAGGGAAAAACAAGCATATGAATTTGCTCAAGTAATCTCGAGTTTCATAATTTACATATTCTTTTATCTCTAAATTATTTATTAGATTGGTTCTTTTGATTCATTTAATTTCTTGTTAATTAATTTATGTAAATGTTACTATTGTGCTTTCTGTGTTTCCTCTATTGTTTTATTACGTTTTGGGTGGGGTAAGTTTGGTTTAATAGATATTATTAGTGTAACAACTGACTTTAAGGTCCAGCTCCAGAACTCTAATGTAATTTAAGATTTGTTCATTTTCAGTGTTTCATGTATTTTTATGTACCCTCTTCTTTGTAATTAATAAATTCTTGTAATTTTATCGTACCTGAATGATTCTTGCATGACTTGCCTTGGCCTATAAACTAATTTCCAATGAAAGAAAATGCTAATGGCCAGCCTCCTTAAAAAATTTACTTTTAATAAAAATAAAATTTTGGATTCTTCATCCGGATTTCTCTGTGTTCATCCGCATTTCTTTGGACTTCATCCGCATTTCTCTGTGTTCATCCGCATTTCTTTGATTTTTCACTTAAGCACATGACAACTGTTCAAGGGCATGACAACTGTCCAGGCACATGACAGTGGACGCATAGGCACTATTCAGGCGTCCTGGGCAACACATTAGCATTTTTGAAAATTTCGAACCCTTCTAGAAACCTTTGACCCCAGTCTGCACACCTCCAAACCAGCCAATGCAAGGGTTGTTTCCATGCATTCGGCCATTTCACCACCCAACCACACCACACCTCAGTTCTCCCTAACCCGAACCCACACTCCACCTCTTCCCTTCATAAACCGAAGTTCCTACTCCCTTTCACCCTTTCACACTCTCTCAAACTCTCTTTCTACACTCGGTTTCTCTCTCGGCAACTATCATAACTGAACCCAAGAACTTTTTCCGACTTCAACTGAGCAGAAACAAGAACTCCTAAGTTTCAGGACTCTCGGATCAACCACTCTTGCACTCTCTAAATCACCCTAAACACAGGTTCTCCTTCGTGTAAGTTTTCTTGTACCCAAACAACTATTATTGTTGTTTCTCTACTTTTCTCTACTTTGAATCCAATTTTTCTTGTTCAAAGGAAGAAAAACCATGACCCAATTACTGCTTTCATGAAGTTTATAGCTCCACTAAAGGTACACACTTCTTCACACCCGAATACCTCGGGTTTGTGCATTTGAATCTACCCGAAAACCCCTTTTCATGGGTTTTCAGAACCATCCAACCATCTGTTCCGAATCTAACCCCCATTCCACACTTAAAAACCTGTTTAAAACACCTTATAAGCATTTTTATAACATGTACTTATCGATTTCAGAAGGGATTTGGGTGTTTAAACCCGAAATTTCATGTTACACATGTGTAAATAATATCTTATGTGCCCAACCTTGACCTTGTTGCCTTATATTGTTATATCCATGGGATTAATCTGAATTTCTAGAATTTAGATGATGCTAAACTGATATTATTGTGGGATGGATGATTTGGTATTGTGTTATGGACTTTAGAAACATGTTTAAGGACCTGAATAGGTGATGGAGGTACCTAAAAATGGCCAAATCCTTAACAACTTGTTACAAAAAAAATTTTCAGGCCCTAAGACAAATAAATCAGTGACAAAACCAAACTTGGTGAAATTTTGGGTTAACATGTTAATTCTATAAACTTATTTAGCTTAAACGGGCCTAACCGGGGGATTTTTGGATGAAATTCTAAAAATAATGTAACAAGCCTAAAAACTATGGAAACTATAATATTTCAGTAAGTTAGAGGGCCTCAAACTCATATTTCGATGAAAAGATTCAAAAAAAAATGGAAAGAACCAACTTCGGGGTAAAAAGTGTAATTTTGGAAACATGTGGGACTACTGTGTAAATTCTGTATAGTCGACCATATTTCAGTAAGTTTATGACCAGAATCTATTATTATACTTGATTTTCATGTAAGAGTCTGTGGGAAACCAAAAACGGGTCGTTTTACGCCAAAAACCCCAACTTTCCTTAAAAGGAAACTTTTCGACACAAATTTTCTAAGGGATGTGGTCATATGTATTTTTAAACATATATTACCTTTGACTACCCTCCCGATAGTCTAAGAACGCATAGCTTATGCATATGTCTTGCTCATAGGGTGCTAGGACCTGAATCTATCTGTGTTGTGGAATCTTTGACACTACTTGAGGTGAGTTTCTTGTGTCCCCTTTTAATTACTGTTTTGGGGTGAAACATGCTCTGTTTGAACTAAAATTTATTGGATACTATTGTGCGACGCTATTGTATGTTGTGGCTATTGTTAGAAACTGCATCTATGTGTATCACAATCATTAATTCTTTGTGAACCGCTTGTTTATATGGATAGATCTACTTGGGGAATCCCCCACGCACAGTGCCTTCCGATATAGGAAGGGTACCACACTGAGATCCTGCGAGGTCATTGTGGCATGTAACAAGTTTTATAAGATACTATGGTGTACCAATCGGCAGGTATGGTATAATGTTTTGAGGCTTAGTTTCCCTTATGGGATTTCCGGTAAACACAAGTTTAGAAGAGGCTAGCCGGGGTTGAGTGCAGGGTTGATTGTGATCCCACAACAGTGATACTATGTTTTTAAACAAACTTATGGATTCAAATGAGTCCTTTTGTTTTTAAACTTTAAGCGCTTGAGCTCACCAACTTTTTAGTTGACACAAATTCTTTTTGAGCATGTTTCAGGTAATCCTTGATGAGCTTGGATTTTATGAAAGACTCTAAAGCTGGCTTAGTACCGTGAATACCCCCTGGCATTACTTGAACTTTTTGAAACATTTGAAACAATTGGCTTTGTTATCTACTCACTTGGATAATTTTGTAATGGGTTATTTTTATGTTCGGGTCTGACTTTGTTGGCCCAGACAATTTTAATGTAATGTGATGCCATGTGATTTATCCTTCCTTGTGTGCTCTTGAGTGGTTAGTTTCCGCTGCCATGTTTTTACCAGTCTATGACGTCCCACCCTCTTCTGGGCCCGGGGTGTGACAGATTGGTATCAGAGCCAAAGGTTGTAGAGAAATCAGGAATACCTTAGTAGACCCTAGGCTACAACCCTGATACCCTAGGACTGTCCTTATTTTGAAATGTGTTGGGATGAATGGGTTGGGTAAATTGATGATTACACTTGATCAACGTAATCATGAATTTACCGGACGCGTGAATTCCGGCACGATCCCCTATTTGGTGTTAAAAATCTTTCTTTGCATAGAAAATGTTTTTAGTGAATCTAAACTCTGTTTTTGCCCCTGCGGTAACCTGTGCTTTTACTATTACAGATACTACTACCATTGTTACTGCTGTAACTATTATTATGAGATACTATCATCACTATTGCCATGAGCTATAAGAAACCAAATTACTCATGATGACTATACAGGAATTCAAGATCGATGGCCAATAACGGAAAAGCACCCGCACTTCCCGTGGATGAGACCGCCCCTGTAGGACGGCGGAGGAGGGCGACTTCTCCCTCATAATATGAAGCGCACATGAGGCGGTACAGCCACCCGGATGGATATCTGTTACATCTGACAACACCGAGCCATACGAAGATTCATCCCCGACATCTCAGGCGAGGAGCCAGACCAGCTCCAACTCACCTCATGTTCCAGCACTGACACATTCGCTCATCCCACCTATTGGGAATAGGGGCGCGCGAGTCATCACTAGGCCGCGGAAGAGCACTAGACCAGGAGCTTCCGTCTCATTCAGAATGCCGCCTCCTCCACCTCCTCCTACGACTGCTCCTGCACCGACACCTCCGATGTTGGGACCGCCCAGACGCCAACATCAGGACAAGTTCTGGATACCGCCTAGACGTAGCATGTATGATAGCCCGAGCGTTCTAGCTGGAGATCACTACTCGCAGTCCAGCCGTCGTACCAGTGACTTTGGTCCATCTGACCCCATGCTAAGCGACATACTGAGGACCATTCAGCGCCATGAGATCACTAATGGCGTCCCATGGTGTCCAGCGCTTGGAGCAAGAACAAAAGAAGAAGGGGTCAGGATGGTTCGGGTGGTTAAATAAGAAGTGGCAATAGTGATGGAATGATGTTGATAATTGAATGATGCTACCATTTATGAGAAACTACTTAATTATTTCTGATACTATTATTTGGGGTGATGACACCTTCCAGCTTGTATTGCTATGAAACTATCGACTCTGTTGATGCTTGTCATGCTATCTATGAGTGAACTTCTTTTATGATACTACCTTATCTATTGCAGGTTGCCTGTTTGGGTTATGCATTAGTATATTCTTAGGATTTGATTTGATTGCCTTTTTGAATTGCTAATTGACTCTATGAATGTATGAGACTATGTATGACCTATTACTTGTTGCGTGTCCCCGTGTGTTTAGTGGAGTGACCCTTAGGTGTCAACTGGTGTGTGGGATACTCGAAACAAAATTTATGAGACACTAAATAAGCTTATCTATGATTGACACCAGAATGCCTCCTAGAAGGGAAACACGCGGAGGAAGAAACAGGGGTGTTGGACGCCCTAGGGGTCGAGGTGGGAACCGACCACCCACTCCACCTAGGGCCGACCGTGAGGAATACGCTAACCGCAAAAATGATGAAAGGATCGCCAATTTGGTGGCCCAACAGATTGCTAATGCTATCCCCACCATCATCGCGCAAATAAATGCTGATCGGGAAAACACGACCCCGAATGATGGACCCGGAAAAAACGCGGGAGATGCTGAGAATACCGAAGAAGTAAGAACAGGGTGTTCTTACAAAACATTCATGTCATCTAAGCCAAAGGACTTCTTCGGCACTGAAGGAGTAATTGACACATACCGATGGTTAGACAAAATGGAAGCTGTACTGGACATAAGTGAGTGCAAAAACGAACATATGGTCAGGTTTGCCTCACAATCCATAAAGGGGCCAGCCCTAGAATGGTGGAAGACGGTCATTCAGCCAAGGGGCAGGGATGCTGCCGGCCGTATGAAGTGATCGGAGTTTCGAGAACTGATGTCCAGTAAATACTGTCCGATGAACCAACTGGAGAGGCTAGAAGTGGAATTTTTGAGCCTGGAGATGAGGGGCTCGAACTACACTGAATATATCAATCGATTCTCAGCTCTATCCAGACTTGTCCCTCACTTGGTAACTCCCGAATCTAAAGGCGTAGCCCAATTTATCTGGGGTCTGCATCCCAGACTCAGAAGCATGGTTCGATCTGCTAGACCTACAACCCTCCAATCGGCTGTCGATCTTACTGGCAGCTTAATAGACAACCTGATCAGGGCTGGATGGATGGATCAGGGGAGGAATGAGGATAAGAAGAGGTTAATGGGTGAGAGGAGAAGGTGGATCGATGTTAGAAGGGCCAGTGGCGGTAGTAGTAGCTCAAACAGGAGGGCCGATGAAAGGGCAAGACGTGATGAACAAGGGGCAAGAGGCCAAAGGCTGTATGTAGGTACCAACCCCTTATGCGCCAAATGCATACTGCACCACCAAGGGGAATGCAATCCGATGCCCTGTTTTAGGTGCAAACGAACTGGCCACCTGATAAAGGATTGTACCTTTGAGCCTGGGAAGCAATGCTATGAATGCGGGGATCCGGGACACATGCGAAACAAGTGTTCTAAGCTAGCAAGAGACAAGGATGCTAGGCCTAACAAGCCTAAAGGGAGAACGTTCGTAATGGACCCCAATGGTGCCACAAAGATCCCGAAGTCGTAAACGGTATGTTCCTCATTAATAACCACCCTGCTACTGTTTTATTTGATACGGGAGCAACTGGTAGTTTTGTTTCTACTACCTTTAGACATTTAATTGATTCGGAAGTTTGTACTCTAACTGATGCTTACACGATAGAATTAGCCGATGGCAAGATAATAGAAACCAGTGAAATTATCAAGGATTGCACGATAGAGTTAGAGGGTAACCCGTTTAAAATAGACTTGATGCCTAACACTTTAGGAGGATTTGATGTAGTCGTGGGAATGGATTTGTTAGCAAAACATAAGGCTGTTATTGTATGTGGTGAGCGCTTGCTTAGGATACCTCTGACTGATGGAAGCACCCTAACGATCCACGGTGACAGAAATGACACGCTATACCCCATGATTTCTCACCTAAAGGCTAGTAAGAGCCTCCGTAAAGGATGCTCAGCCTTCATAGTCTACGTAATGAAAGCAAGGGAGGAAAGGAGAATCAAAGATATACCAGTGGTGGCTGAGTACCCGGAAGTTTTTCCTGAGGACCTACTGGACTCCCTCCGAGTAGACAGGTCGAATTCCAAATTGACCTAGTGCCTGGTGCCGCACCAGTGGCCAAGGCGCCTTACCGACTCGCTCCACCTGAGATGAAGGAGATAATGGTGCAAATCCAGGAATTACTAGATAAGGGATTTATTTGGCCGAGTGTTTCTCCGTGGGGCGCACTGGTATGGTTCGTCAAGAAGAAGGACGGGACCCTGCGAATGTGTATCGACTATCGCGACCTTAACAAGCTTACAATCAAGAATCGCTATCCTCTCCCAAGAATTGATGACTTGTTCGACCAACTGCAAGGAGCCAGCTACTTCTCCAAAATAGACTTAAGATCAGGGTATCACCAACTAAAGGTGAGAGAGGAAGATGTACCCAAAACAGCTTTTCGAACAAGGTATGGGCACTATGAATACTTAGTCATGCCCTTTGGACTGACTAATGCACCCGCCGCGTTCATGGATCTTATGAATCGAGTGTGTCGTCCATACCTAGACAAATTTGCCATTGTAATTATCGATGACATCCTGATCTACTCCCGTAGCCAAGAAGAGCACGTGAAGCTCCTCAGACTGATTCTAGAACTGCTCAAGAATGAATAGCTTTATGTGAAATTCTCCAAATATGAGTTTTGGATGCATGAAATCTAGTTTTTAGGGAATGTGGTGAACAAAGAGGGAATTCAGGTAGACCCGTCAAAGATTGAAGCCATTAAAAACTAGAAAATTCCTGAAACTCCTACAGAGATAAGGCAATTTCTTGGTTTAGCTGGATACTACCAAAGGTTTATTAAGGACTTCTCACGAATTATGCAGTCGTTAACCGCTCTAAGTAAGAAGAATACAACCTTCACGTGGGGTAAGGAACAGAATGAAGCGTACGAATTACTTAAGGAGAAGCTATGTAGTGCACCTGTCCTCACCCTACCCGAAGGCATTGATGATTTCGTAGTCTGTTACGACATATCTCGTTAGTGGTTGGGATGTGTATTAATGCAGCGAGATAAAGTAATTGCTTACGCGTCCAGATTGTTGAATGAGCATGAGAGAAACTATACTACCCACGAACTGGAACTGGGTGCCGTGGTGTTTTCCCTCAAGATATGGAGACACTACCTTTACGGTACCAAATGCGTCATCTACACTGACCATAAAAGTCTGCAACATATTCTAGATCAAAAGATGCTAAATATGCGTCAGTGAAGGTGGGTAGAACTGCTGAGCGATTATGAATGTGAGATTCGCTACCACCCAGGAAAGGCCAATGTGGTAGCTGACGCCCTGAATAGAAAGGAAAGGGAGAAACCCCTTTGTGTCCGTGCTCTGAGAATGAGCGTGTTTACCAGTCTTACCACTAGATTGATAGAAGCACAAAAGGAAGCCTTCAGCAATGACAAACTAGCGGAAGAAATGCTAACAGGAATGGAAAAACGTTTGGAAATGTGTAGTGACGGGCTGTATAAGCACGAGGGAAGAACCTGGATACCGAAACACGGGGAAATTAGAGAGATAGTCCTGGATGAGGCGTACAAATCAAGATACTCAGTTTATCCAGGAAGTGACAAAATGTATCAGGACTTGAGGGTTCTTTTCTGGTGGCCTGGGTTAAAGAAATCCATTGCCACCTATGTGGGGAAATGCCTGACGTGTGTGATGGTAAAGGCCGAGAACCAAAAGCCATCAGGAACCTTACAACAGCCCGAAATCCCTGAGTAGAAATGGGATAACATTACGATGGACTTCGTTACAAAGTTGCCAAGAACTTCTCGTGGGCATGATGCAATCTGGGTAATAGTGGATGGGCTGACCAAATCAGCTCACTTCCTACCTATATGAGAAGACTATGATTTACCGAAGCTAGCGCGACTGTACATCGATAAGATAGTGACAAGACATGGACTGCCCCTATCGATTATCTCAGACCTTGATAGTCATTTCACTTCACGATTCTGGAAGTCTCTCCAACAAGCTTTGGGGACACGTATTGACTTAAGCACCGCATACCACCCTCAAACTGATGGGCAAAGTGAAAGAACCATTCAGACATTGGAGGACATGTTGAGAGCTTGCGTGATCGATTTCGGGGGAAGTTGGAATAATCACCTCCCTCTAGTGGAGTTCTCCTACAATAATAGTTATCACGCAAGTATAAAAGCAGCTCCATATGAAGCCCTATATGGTAGAAAGTGTCGATCACCTTTGAGTTGGAATGATATTGGTGATAGCTAAATAATGGGGCCTGACATTGTAATGGAAACCATAGACAAAATATTCAAGATTAAGGAACGATTAAGAATAGCCAGGGATCGTCAAAAGAAGTATGCCGAAAGAAGGCGGAAGCCCCTAGAATTTCAAGTGGGTAATAGAGTGATGCTAAAAGTGGCGCCGTGGAAAGGCACGGTGAGATTTGGCAAGAAGGGCAAATTAAGTCCAAGATACATTGGACCATTTGAAATCTTATCGAGAGTTGTCTCGGTAGCATACCAGTTAAAGCTACCCCAAGAGCTGAGTTACGTACATGACACTTTACATGTGTCAAACTTGAAGAAGTGTTTCGTTGACAAGGCCTTGGAACTCCCATTGAAAGATGCCAAAATCACTAATGAGATGAAGTTTGTGGAAGAGCCCATGGAGATTGCTGACCGACTAGTCCAGAAACTCTGACGAAGTCGGATACCCAAAGTCAAAGTAAGATGGAACTCTAGGTGAGGACCCAAATTTACATAGGAATGAGAAGAAGTGATAAGGAAGGAGTATCCACACCTCTTTAAGCCCACTCGTCCAGAATCTAATTGAAACTAAAATTTCGGGATGAAATTTCCTGAACGGTGGGTGAATGTAACAACTGACTCCTAGGTCCAGCTCCAGAACTCTAATGTAATTTAAGATTTGTTCATTTTCAGTGTTCCATGCATTTTTATGTACCCTCTTCTTTGTAATTAATAAATTCTTGTAATTTTATCGTACCTGAATGATTCTTGCATGACTTGCCTTGGCCTATAAACTAATTTCCAATGATAGAAAATGCTAATGGACAACCTCCTTAACAAAATTTACTTATAATAAAAATAAAATTTTGGATTCTTCATCCGCATTTCTCTTTGTTCATTCGTATTTCTTTGGTCTTCATCCGCATTTCTCTGTGTTCATCCGCATTTCTTTGATTTTTCACTTAGGCGCATGACAACTGTTCAGGCGCATGACAACTGTTCAGGCATATGACAGTGGGCGCATGGGCACTATTCAGGCACCCCGGGCAACACTTAGCATTTTTGAAAATTTCGAACCCTTCTAGAAACCTTTGACCCCGGTCTGCACACCTCCAAACCAGCCAATGCATGGGTTGTTGCCATGCATTCGGCTATTTCACCACCCAACCACACCACACCTTGGTTCTCCCTAACCCAAACCCACACTCCACCTCTTCCCTTCATAAACCGAGATTCCTACTCCCTTTCACCCTTTCACACTCTCTCAAAGTCTCTTTCTACACTCGGTCTCTCTCTCGGCAACTATTACAACAGAATCCAATAACTTTTTCTGACTTCAACCGAGCAGAAACAAGAACTCCCAAGTTTCAGGACTCTCGGATCAACCACTCTTGCACTCTCTGAATCACCCTAAGTGTAAGTTTTCTTGTACCCAAACAACTATTATTGTTGTTTCTCTACTTTTCTCTCATTTCAATCCTATTTTTCTTGTTCAAAGGAAGAAAAACCATAACCCTGTTACTGCTTTCATGAAGTTTACAGCTCCACTAAAGGTACACACTTCTTCACACCCGTATACCTCGGGTTTGTGCATTTAAATCTACCCGAAAACTCTTTTTCATGGGTTTTCAGGACCATCCAACCATCTGTCCCGAATCTAACCCCCATTCCACACTTAAAAACCTGTTTAAAACACCTTATAAGCATTTTTATAACCTGGACTTATCGATTTCAGAAGGGATTTGGGTGTTTAAACCCGAAATTTCATGTTACACATGTGTAAATAATATCTTATGTGCCCAACCTTGACCTTGTTGCCTTATATTGTTATATCCATGGGATTCATCTAAATTTCCAGAATGTTGGATGATGCTAAACTAATATTATTATGGGATGGATGATTTGGTATGGTGTTATGGACTTTAGAAACATGTTTAAGGACCCGAATAGTTGATGGAGGTACCTAAAAATGGCCAAATCCTTAACAACTTGTTAGAAACAAAATTTTAAGGCCCTAAGACAAATAAATCAGTGACAAAAACCAAACTTGGTGAAATTTTGGGTCAACATGTTAATTCTATAAACTTATTTAGCTTAACGGGCCTAACCGGGGATTTTTGGATGAATAATATTTTAGTAAGTTAGAGGGCCTCAAACTCATATTTCGATGAAAAGATTCAAAAAAAATGGAAAGAACCAACTTCGGGGTAAAAACTGTAATTTTGGAAACTTGTGGGACTAAAGTGTAAATTCTGTAAAGTCGACCATATTTCAGTAAGTTTATGACCAAAATCTATTATTATACTTGATTTTCATGTAAGAGTCTGTGGGAAACCAAAAACGGGTCGTTTTACGCCAAAAACCCCAACTTTCCCAAAAATGAAACTTTTCGATAGTCTAAGAACCCATAGCTTATGCATATGTCTTGCTCATAGGGTGCTAGGACCTTAATCTATCTGTGTTGTGAAATCTTTCACACTACTTGAGGTGAGTTTCTTGTGTCACCTTTTAATTACTATTTTGGGGTGAAGTATGCTCTATTTGAACTAAACTTTATTGGATACTATTATGAGATGCTATTGTATGTTGTGGCTATTGTTAGAACCTACATCTATGTGTATCACAGTCATTAATTCTATGTGAACCGCTTGTTTATATGGGTAGATCTACTTGGGGAATCCCCCACGCACAGTGCCTTCCGATATAGGAAGGGTACCACACTAAGATCCTGCGGGGTCGTTGTGGCATGTAACAGGTTTTATAAGATACTGTAACACCCGAAAATTTGGTCAATTAAAAAGAATGCAAAGATAAGGGGAGTAAAGTGTAAATTTACACAAAAAGTCAAAAAGCATGTATAAAAGGGGTATGGTCGCCCACACCCCTTTCTAACTGCTGCTGAAACTGAAGAAAAGGAAGAAGAAGAAGCTGCATTTTGTTTCTCTAGGTTGTGAAGAAGAAGAGAAGCTGAAATCTTCGAGATATGTGTGCTTACATGTTAATTGGCTCGGTTTCTTGGCGGTTTCACCCTTAGGAACTGATTCCTAAGTGTTATTTGTGTTTTGGTTGGTTGTTTTGCTTGTTTAGGTGTCTTGAACTCTAGTGCAACCAAGTTTGGTGGAGTTTTACTTGTCTTCTGCAATAGGTGAGTTCTAGACCCCGTTTATATGTATTTTAAACAATCTTTGGGGCTGAAAATGCATCAAAATGAGTTTTCAAGGCTTTATCTATGTACCCGTATGTATATGCATGTATATACTTGTAATTCATGCTTGTTTATGTGTTGGGTATGCTTAGAAGTATATGTTTAGGCCTTGAACAGATGCTAGAATAGGTTGGAAATGATTCTGAAGTTTAGAACTGCACAACTGTTGGCCATTCGCCCATACAGGGCCCATGCGCCTAAAATTTTAGTAGAAAAATGCCTAAGTACAGGCCATGCTCCCAACTAGGGATCATGCGCCTGGAAAATTGCCTTAGAAATTCTAAGTAGAGGCTCAGGCGCCCCAATAGTGCCCATGCGCCCAAACTGTGCCTAAATATTCTAAGTGTTGCTCATGCACCCAAGTATTCTCATGCGCCCAGGATGATGGAGTGACTAAGTGTTTTCCCATGCGCCTAGGAGGCTCATGCGCCCAGAAGTGATTTGGAAATGCCTAAGTATAGAGGTCATACGCCTGAATAGTTAAAATGCACCTAAGCAGTGCTAATGCGCCTGCATAGTCCTCATGCGCCTAGAACACTTAGTTGATTTTTTTAAATTTTTGAGTGAGCAGAATTGTAGGGTTTGACCTTGGGTTGACCTTATGCTATTTGATTATTTTATCCATGCCTTGTGTTTACTCTTATGTTCCCTATTATTATTATTATAATGTGGCCTTATGTGGTTTGTTCATAATTCTGAAGTATTATTAATCAAGTGAAAGATTAATACTAATGAAAAGTGGAACATAAAGAACGTAAGAAAGTCTTGCAAGCAAATTCATAATGAGGTTCACAACCGCTAGGTTGTTATCTCAACTGTGTGTTGTTTAGCTAACCCCAGAGGATAGGATCAATATTTAAGATTGAGGGGACCACTGTTGCTACCCTGGTACTGGAGTCAGCATTAGTGCACCACGGATAGGGTCTATTTATAGACCTCAGGCCCAGTACCAGGTTTATGCGCATTATATGGGGGTATAACACTTTGGTCCATATCGAAGTGAAAGATTAAAAAGGGTAAAAGGTTCAAGTGAACTGCCATGGAAATAGTGAAGAAAGTTAATAATGATGATAATGAATGTTAATTGAATGTATGTATGATGCATGAACACATATGAAAGATTTGTAAAGTATTTTAAAGGGTATTTTCCTATATTAAGCTTACTAGGTATTTTCCAAAGATTTTAAAACTAGAACTCACTCAGCAAAGCTGACTTTTATGCATTTTCAGTTGGCATGTAATATTGCTGAGGATGGCACTCTGGGAGGCTACTCGTCGGGACAAGGCTGAAATCCATTCATGAATATAACATTGTTGTTTTGTAATGCAAACTAATGATCTTTTGTAACTATTAACAAATATGTATTGCTTAGCAACAGTGGTTATAAACTAATAAATGGCTTTTGATATTTAAGTTCCACTGCAATGTTTGATAAATTATGAAATGTTTTATAAATTGTGCTGTGAATGTCCAACTGTGAGGTTTTAGGGATCGGGGCCTTACAAGTTGGTATCAGAGCCAAAGTTTAAGAGAAATAGGTAAATATTTTCAAAACCTAAACTTAAACTGAGAATGGGACGAATGGAGGGATGCCAGCTCGAATAGCTATGTGCCATCAGGTATTTCATTTCTTAATGTAACCGGTATTATATGCGTGTGCTATCTGATTTATGTGCCTTTAGTAGACTTACGAATATAGTCAGGATAGGAAATACTAGGGGATGAAGAGTAAAGTAAGTGGCTAATCACAACTGGCCACTGTAATTAGAGACTTACTATACTTAACATAAACTGAGCTATTACCTTGAATGACCGTGTTGGTGTTTGAATCTTATAGTGGTTAGAGGATGGCCGGAGGTAGATCGTCGAAAGCTTCTCGTGGTGGAATGCGGGGCATTCGTGGTAGGCCACGTAGTGCAAGAAACAAGACCAAGACTATAGAGGTGGCTCATGCTTAGCCCGATCTTCATCACCCGGAGGGTGGTGATGAGAGTGCCAACTTAAGAGCCTCGGTGAGAGAGGCAGTGGTGGAGGAGGTTCACCAAGTCATGCAGACGATCCTACCATCTGTCATGACTGAAGTGATCCGAGCAGTTAGGGAAGATGAAAAGAAGGAGAAAGAGGAGGAACGAGGAACTACTACTGGTAGAAGGGGTGACGTGAGGGATCACACTAAGGAGGAGGAGTTGGATGAAAGAAGGGGAGCCTCTAGTGATGACGAGATGTGATAGTGCGGGAAACCGCAAGAGGATGCAGCTATGGGGCGTTCCAAAGGTGTAAACCCCCTACTTTCGACGGCAATGGCAATGCCGCAGCTGCTCACGCTGGGTATGGGAAATGGAAGCGGTGCTTGAGATCAGTGAGTGTCGGGAGGACCAGAAAGTGAAGTTCACCACACACTCCTTCGTTGACACTGCACTGTGTTGGTGGGACAATCTTGTCCAGGCCGAGGGTAATCAGGCCATCGGAAGAATGAAATGGGGAGAACTGAAGAGGTTGGTGATCGAGGAGTTCTGTCCTCATCGGGAGCTCGACAAGATCGAGAGAGAGTTCCTACAGCTGGAAGCGGGAACTATGACCCATCAGCAATACACCGCCAAATTCAATGAGATGGCTAGGTTGGTGCCCGATCAGGTTACGCCGGCATCACGGAAAATCAAGAGGTATATCCAGGGGTTGCCAGCTGACATTCGCAGGCATTTGATCACTGCCCGACCGAGCACTTTCAGGTCGGCAGTGGATTTGGTGGGAAGATTGTATGATGAACGTGAGGTGGCGGTGGTTGAGGTAAAGAAGACAGGTAGTGGCGATAGAAATTGGAACGGGAAGAGATTTGGGCGTGGTGGTTTCACCCCGAATGACAAGAGGCCGAGGATGGATGACTGCCGGGTTGTTGCTGCAAGCTCGGGGTTAAAGCGATATGACAAGTGTGGGAAGGAACATAGAGGGGAATGCCGTTTGGGATCGAATATTTGCTTCAGATGTGTGAAGCCCGGTCATATGGCAAAAGATTGTGGAGTGTCGAGGTGCTTCCATTATGGCGGACTGGCCATAAAACCCACGAGTGCAAGAAGCCAAGGGCTGAGAGCTCTAGGGGAAAGAAGGTGGCTGAAGACGGGGGCCAGAGGGCAAGTGCTAGAGCCTTCACGATGACCCGAGAGGAAGCACGGGTAGACCCCGACGTCGTGTCAGGTATGTTTCTAGTAAATCAAACTTGTGCCTCTGTATTATTTGATTCTGGTGCTAGTAGGAGTTTCATATCTGCTGCTTTCTGTGCTAAGTTGCCTGTTAGTTGTAGAAGTATTGATGAGCCTTTTGACGTAGAAACTTCTATTGGTAAGTCAACCAGAATTTCTGATATGATTGAAGACTGTGGCATAGAACTAGAAGGCCATAGGTTCTCTACTAAGCTATATGTGATGCCCCTAGGCGGATTTGATGTTGTACTAGGGATGGACTGGTTAGCAACCTATGAGGCGAACATCGTGTGTCACAAGAAGATGATTCGATTAGTTGCACCCGATGGAAGTGCGGTGACTGTTTATGGTGATCGTGTCACTACGGTCCCGAAGGTGATATCAATGGCGGTGGCAGAGAAGTGCATGAGATGGGGATGTAGTGCCTAGCTGGCGTATGTAAAGGATGTGGATGCGTCGATACCATAATTGTCAGAAGTGCCCGTCATGTGTGAGTCCCCAGACGTGTTCCCAGAAGACTTACCAGGCGTGCCACCGGACCGCGAGATTGAATTTCAGATTGACCTGATACCCGGTGCGCAATCCATTGCCAAGGCACCGTATCGGTTAGCTCCGACCGAGATGAAAGAACTGATGGATCAGCTACAGGAACTGGTGGATAAGGGGTTTATTAGACCGAGTATCTCTCCTTGGGGTGCTCCGGTATTATTCGTAAAGAAGAAAGACAGTAGTATGAGAATGTGTATAGACTACCAAGTGTTGAACAAGTTGACAGTAAAGAACCGATACCCCCTACCGAGAATTGATGACCTATTTGATCAGCTTCAGGGTGCTAGTTGGTTTTCCAGAATAGATCTTCGATCTGGCAACCATCAGCTGAAGGTAAAGGAACAAGATATCCCGAAGACAACGTTCCACACGCGTTATGGATATTACGAGTTTCTCGTTACATCATTCGGTTTAACTAATGCGCCAGCTGCCTTTATGGATCTGATGAACCGAGTGTGCCGGCCAATGTTGGATAAATCAGTGATTGTGTTTATTGATGATATTCTGATTTATTCGAAGAGCAAAGAAGAACATGCCGGCCACATACGTGAAGTGTTGGAGACAGTTAGAAAGGAGAAGTTGTATGCTAAATTCTTTAAGTGTGCTTTTTGGTAGCGAGAAGTTTAGTTTCTGGGTCATTTGGTGAATACCGAAGAAATTATGGTTGACCCGACAAAGGTTAAGGCGGTAATGCAATGGAAGTCTCCAAAGACGCCATCCGATATTCGCAGTTTCTTGGGTTTGGCGGGCTATTACCGAAGGTTTATTCAAGACATTTCCAAGATAGCCTCATCTTTGACCAAATTGACCAGCAAGGATGTGAAGTATGTGTGGGGATGAGAACAGGAGGATGCGTTTGAGGAGTTAAAGGCGAGATTAACTCAGGATCCTATCTTGACACTGCCCGAAGGGAGTGAAGACTTAGTGGTATATTCAGATGCTTCTTATTCGGGACTGGGTTGCATGCTAATGCAACGTGGAAGAGTGATAGCTTATGCGTCCCGACAGTTAAAGATCCACGAAGTCAATTACCCCACTCATGACTTGGAATTAGCTGCGGTGGTTTTTGCGTTGAAGATTTGGAGGCACTACTTATACGGGACAAAGTGCACAATTTTCACCGACCACAAAAGCTTAAAGTACTTCTTTGAGCAGAAGGATCTCAACATGAGGCAAAGGAGGTTGTTAGAGCTAATCAAAGACTATGACTATGAGATCCATTACCACCCGGGTAAGGCCAACGTAGTGGCTGATGCCCTTAGCCGAAAGGAGAGACCCAAGCCTATTTGGGTGAAAGCATACTAGTTAATAATGACCTCAGATATGATGACGCAAGTCAAAGAATTTCAGGAAGAGGCATTGAAAGAAGATCGCCTCAACTCTGAACGAATGAGAAGTCTAGTCTCAGAATTGGGAGAGAACACCCACGGGGTTAGAACCCGTTTTGGACGGATGTGGATTCCTCGATATGGAGACCTACGTTGGCAAACTATGGACGAAGCTCATAAGACTCGATACTCCATTCATCCCGGTGCCACTAAGATGTATCAAGATATGAAGAAAGACTATTGGTGGCCGGGTATGAAGCGGGATGTAGTGGAGTATGTGAGTAAGTGCCTTACTTGCTTGCAAGTGAAGGCAGAGCATCAAAAGCCATACGGGAAGATCCAACCGTTGGATATACCCAAGTGGAAGTGGGAGCACATCACCATGGACTTCATCACAAAGCTGCCCCGTACTGCAAGGGGGTACGATACCATTTGGGTGATAGTCGACCGCTTGACAAAGAGTTCTCACTTCCTACCGATCCGCGAGACGTATTCATCTGAGAGATTTGGCGGATCTGTTCATCAAAGAGATTTTAGCCCGTCATGGCGTGCCGGTGTCTATTGTGTCAGATCGCGACACTCAGTTTACGTGTAGGTTCTGGAAGAGGTTTCATGATGCCATGGGGACGAGGCTACACATTAGCACAGCTTACCATCCTCAGACAGATGGTCAGTCTGAGCGGACGATTCAGACACTCGAGGATATGTTTCGTGCGTGCGTGATCGACTTTGGAGGAAGCTGGGATGATCACTTACCGTTAGCAGAGTTCTCGTACAACAACAGTTATCACTCCAACATTGGCATGCCACCATACGATATGCTATATGGTAGGAGGTGTAGAACGCCCGTATGTTGGGGAGACATTGGGCAGAAAGAGTTGGGAAGTATTAAGGTGATCAAGGCTACGACTGAGAAGCTAGAAAGGATCAAATCCTTTATGAAGGCCGCCAAGGATAGGCAGAAGTCGTATGCCGACAAGAGGCACAGACCGATCGAGTTCAACGTGGGTGATAAAGTCATGTTGAAGGTCTCACCTTGGAAAGGGATCATCAGGTTCAGGAAGAGAGGCAAGCTGAGCCCTAGATACATAGGACCTTTCCGAATCGTTGCACGAGTAGGAGAGGTGGCCTATCGATTAGATTTGCTTGATGAGTTAAGTGGGATTCACCCGACATTCCATGTATCTCATCTGAGGAAGTGCTTAGCCAATGAAGACATGATTGTACCACTGGAGGATATCAAAGTGGATGAACAGCTCAATTATGTAGAGCAACCAGTAGCAGTCATTGATCGGAAGGAGAAAAGGTTGAGGAATAAAGTGGTTCCACTTGTGCGAGTGCAGTGGAAACACCGAAAGGGTTCCGAGTCTACGTGGGAGACTGAAGAGGAGATGAGACAGCATTACCCACAGTTATTTGAAGAATGACGGGTTTCGGGGACGAAACCTCTCTAAGGGGGGTAGACTTGTAACACCCGAAAATTTGGTCAACTAAAAAGAAGGCAAAGATAAGGGGTGTAAAGCGTAAATTTACACAAAAAGTCAAAAAGCATGTATAAAAGGGGTATGGTCGCCCACACCCTTTTCTAATTGCTGCTGAAACTAAAGAAAAGGAAGAAGAAGAAGCTGCATTTTGTTTCTCTCGGTTGTGAAGAAGAAGAGAAGCTAAAATCTTCGAGGTATGTGTGCTTACATGTTAATTGGCTCGGTTTCTTGGCGGTTTCACCCTTAGGAACCGATTCCTAAGTGTTATTTGTGTTTTGGTTGGTTGTTTTGCTTGTTTAGGTGTCTTGAACTCTAGTGCAGCCAAGTTTGGTAGAGTTTTACTTGTCTTCTGCAATAGGTGAGTTCTAGACCCCGTTTATATGTATTTTAAACAATCTTTGGGGCTGAAAATGCATCAAAATGAGTTTTCGAGGCTTTATCTTTATACCCGTATGTATATGCATGTATATACTTGTAATTCATGCTTGTTTATGTGTTGGGTATGCTTAGAAGTATATGTTTAGGCCTTGAACAGATGCTAGAACAGGTTGGAAATGATTCTGAAGTTTAGAACTACGCAACTGTTGGCCATGCGCCCATATAGGGCCCATGCGCCTGAAATTTTAGTAGAAAAATGCCTAAGTACAGGCCATGCGCCCAACTAGGGATCATGCGCCTGAAAAATTGCCTTAGAAATTCTAAGTAGGGGCTCAGGCGTCCCAATAGTGCCCATGCGCCCAAACTGTGCCTAAATATTCTAAGTGTTGCTCATGCACCCAAGTATTCTCATGCGCCCAGGATGATGGAGTGCCTAAGTGTTTTCCCAGGCACCTAGGAGGCTCATGCGCCCAGAAGTGATTTGGAAATGCCTAAGTATAGAGGTCATACACCTGAATAGTTGAAATTGCGCCTAGAACACTTAGTTGATTTTTTGAAATTTTGGAGTGAGCAGAATTGTAGGGTTTGACCTTGGGTTGACCTGCTTATGCTATTTGATTATTTTATCCATGCCTTGTGTTTACTCTTATGTTCCCTATTATTATTATAATGTGGCCTTATGTGGTTTGTTCATAATTATGAAGTATTATTAATCAAGTGAAAGATTAATAATAATGAAAAGTGGAACATAAAAAACGTAAGAAAGTCTTGCAAGTAAATTCACAATGAGGTTCACAACCGCTAGGTTGTTAGCTCAACTGTGTGTGGTTTAGCTAACCCCAGAGGATACACACAGGATCGATCTTTAAGATTAAGGGGACCACTGTTGTTGCCCCGGTACTAGAGTCAGCATTAGTGCACCATGGATGGGGTCTATTTATAGACCTCAGGCCTAGTACCAGGTTTATGCGCATTATATGGGGGTATAGCACTTTGGTCCATATCGAAGTGAAAGATTAAAAAGGGTAAAAGGTTCAAGTGAACGGCCATGGAAATGGTGAAGAAAGTTAATAATGATGATAATGAATGTTAATTGAATGTATGTACGATGCATGAACACGTATGAAAGATTTGTAAAGTATTTTAAAGGGTATTTTCCTATATTAAGCTTACTAGGTATTTTCCAAAGATTTTAAAACTAGAACTCACTTAGCAAAGCAGACTTTTATACATTTTCAGTTGGCAAGTAATATTACTGAGGATGGCACTCTGGGAGGCTACTCGTCGGGACAAGGTTGTCATCCATTCATGAATATAACATTGTTGTTTTGTAATGCAAACTAATGATCTTTTGTAACTATTAAAAAATATGTATTGCTTAGCAACAGTGGTTATAAACTAATGAATGGCTTTTGATATTTAAGTTCGCTACAATGTTTGATAAATTATGAAATGTTTTATAAATTGTGCTATGAATGTCCAACTATGAGGTTTCTGGGATCGGGGCCTTACAGATACTATGGTGTACCAATTTATAGGTATGGTATACTGTTTTGAGGCTCAGTTTCCCTTATGGGACTTCCGGTAAACACAAGTTTAGAAGAGGCTAGCCGGGGCTGAGTGCAGGGTTGATTATGATCCCACAACAGTGATACTATGATTTTAAACAAACTTATGTATTCAAATGAGTCCTTTTGTTTTTAAACTTTAAGCGCGTGAACTCACCAACTTTTTAGTTGACACAAATTCTTTTTGAGCGTGTTTCAGGTAATCCTTGATGAGCTTGGATTTTATGAAAGACTCTAAAGCTGGCTTAGTACCGTGACTACCCCTTGGCATTACTTGAACTTTTTGAAACATTTGAAACAATTGGCTTTGTTATGTATTCACTTGGATAATTTTGTAATGGGTTATTTTTATGTTCGGGTCTGACTGTGTTGGCCCGAACAATTTTAATGTAATGTGATGCCATGTGATTTATCCTTCCTTGTGTGCTGTTGAGTGGTTAGTTTCCGCTGCCATGTATATTACCAGTCTGCGACGTCCCACCCTCTTCTGGGCCCGGGGTGCGACAGTTAGCTTTTAAATTTAGGAGTATATTGGTAATTTTACATTAACTTAACAGAGAAACTTAACCTCAGTTAGCGTAAGGGACTGTCGGTGTGCATATCATGCATAGTTCAGGCCCGCATCTGTAATTTATTAAAAGTGAATACTAAATTTGCAATACATACATATCCTAGGGACTGTCCGTGTAATTTACTCTATATTACAAGCACTAATGTATATTTAAAGAGCCACCAACAAGGTAATGGTTCTTTTATGCACATATCGGACCACTTTGGACCATTCCACATTTACCTTCATATTCGTTTTTATGATATTTGCCTAAAAAAATAAAAACAGTTTTAAAGTTCGTAAATAATAAATAAAAGAAGTAGTATTCATCCATTTCATGAGTATTTTATATATATACACACACTGGGTCAACATCTTTTCAGAAATTCTAAAAATCTTCAGAACCGCAATAACTCTTCTAGACCCTTAGTTCATCTAATTAATAGTTAAAAGAAATAATGACATTTTATTAATTAAATGTTTTAATAAAGGAAAAAGGGTAATTTAGGTATATACAAAAATTAATTTGGAAACTGTAACAATTGTTTTCCTAATTAAGCTAATGATTTAGTGGGTTATTTTGTTAAAATTTGAATATTCTATCACTTTAATACTTTAATACGTAGGTTGCAATTCTCCAACAACTAATGGTAATCTTTGCTTGAAATCTTTTTAGTTTTGCAGCAACTGCATTCCAGTTATTCTTGTTTATGATTCACCACCAAAGAACGTAATACTTAATTAAATATCATTTTCTTATAAATGTCAACGATCCTTCTCATAATGATGATAAGCATCAGTTAGTAAGCAAAATTACCAGCATAATGGATCTAATAAATGTAGATATTTCATAGATCGAAGTAACAATTTTTATTATCGGCAAATTAGGTGGGTGTTTTATTAACTTGTTAATATGTGTAATTTGCTATTATTTTATTTTGCTAGGATTTAAACAATGAAAATCAGAATGATCATGAAAACAATCTAATTGTTTGACAAATTATTTTCATCATTATCATTTTTCCTTATTGCCGATTTCTTAGCTGTAACACCTCAAATTTTATTTAAAAATGAAAGAAAAGAAAAGTACAAAGAAAGAAAAGTAAATGGGCACAAGTTGAAGGGGGCAAAGTGCAAAAGGTGCATAAACTTATTTTTTTAATATATATGGGGGTATGGCCGCCCCATAAAGCAGAGACCTGCTTTTGGTTCTCGGCCAAAGAAGAAGAAGAAGGAAATTTCGGGTTTTTGAGGAAGAAGAAGAAGAATTCGCATCAAAGGTGAGTTTTCTTGAGCTTATGTTCGGTTTTAAAGGTAGTAAGCAGCTTGTAACCGAAGTTCTCGGTGTTTAGAGGTCGGGTTTCGGGATTCTTGAAGCTGAATTTGCAAGAGGCAGTGTGTTGCTCGAGGATTTGCAACAGGTGAGTTTCTAGAACCCCTTTTACTGGTTTTAAGGTTTTGGGGCTGTTGTGCATACCGAACAAACATTTTAGAGTGTTACCCAAATGTTATACTTGTTGTTGTTCGATGGTGTTAAACTGGTTTTAAGGTTTTGGGGCTGTTGTGCATACCGAACAAACTGGTTTTAAGGTTTTGGGGTTGTATGTGTGTTATGTGCTGTCTTTCTTCGTTAAACGGTTTTCAAAACATATGTATTATGTTATAATACGTTCTGTATTATGCTGTGACTTTACGTGGTTTGACGTATGAATGTGCTTACGTAAAGTATTATGTAACGAAGTGAAAGATAACGACAATGAAAAGTGGAAAGTAATGAATGAATGAAAGTCTTGCAAGCAATGATTGAGGTGAGCGACCATGTTGTCGCAACAGACTCGTAATGGGGTCTAATCCTTGATATTAACCCGAAGGATGTCGTGATGCTCGCCCTGGTACTGTGTCAGTCTTTGGACATGAGTCGGGGGTTTGGTTTACAGACCCCGGCATAGTATCAGTCTTCGGACACGAGTCGGGGGTGTTGCAAACAGAGACGGGGTTCTTGTCGCGTACCCCGGTACTGTGTCGGTCTTCGGACATGAGTCGGGGGTATTGCATGAGATAGGATCCAGATTGAAGTGAAAGATAATGATGTAAGTACGAAACGTACGAAATGAACGATGATGAAGATAATAAAGATTATCAATGTGTTCGTATGATGTGTGATCGCATACGTTTACGAAGGTTATGTTTTAACAAAAGTAAAGTATTTTATTTACAAAACTAGAACTCAATCACCATCGCTGACTTTTTGTATGCATAGTAGTTGGCAGGTATTTTGTTGATGTTGAGGAGTTGCAGGCATGGATGCATAAGCTACTGGGAGTGTTTTGAAGACTGGCATCCACATTTTAACATGTTATTGTATTTTGATATGTAAACGATTTATGTAACGAGATAAAATGTTTTAATTATTAATGAAAGTTTTTAAATTCCGCTGGAAAAGTAATGTTTGTTTTAAATATTTTATGCGACGACGGTCCAGCTGTAAGCGTCCCGGGAACGGGGCCTTACAAGTTGGTATCAGAGCCAAAGTTTAAGAGAATTGGGTAAATATTGTTTTTTTTAAAAAAAACCTAATCTTGAACTAAGAATGGGACGAAAGAAAAGAGATACCAGTCCTAGTAGTTACATGCCTGCAGGTAAAAGTTTTATGTAAAAGGTTTTATGTAAGTTAATGTTAACCGGTATTATGTGCGCATGTTATGAGGCTAGTGTGCTTCTGTGCGGATTTAGATACTGATGTAGTCAGGATAGGAAATACTTGGGGAATGAAGAGTAAAGTAAGTGGCTAAACACAACTGGCCAGTGTGATTAGGGACTTACTCTATTTGACGTAATCCGAGCTATTACCTTGATTGACCGTGTTGGTGTTTGAATCTTGTAGTGTTTAGATGGCTGGTGGTAGGTCTTCTGAGGCTTCACGAGGTAGAGGTCGTGGTGGATGTGGTGTTAGACCGCGTGTCATGGGGAGCAGAGCTAAGACTGCTGAGACGGCTCCTGATGAGCTAGCGCTTCGTCACCAGGACGGTGAGGACGAGAGTGCTAATCTGAGAGCCTCAATGAAGGAGGCAGTAGCAGAGGAAGTCCATCAGGTCATGCAGATGATTCTGCCGACTGTAGTGACCGAGGTCATTAGAGCTGTGAAGAAGGACGAGAAGAAGGAGAGTGAGAAAAGAAAGATCGCTAGACAAGGAGGCAAGGAAGGAGGTTTAAGGGGAAGGGAGCAACCAGAGACTGACATGGTTGTCTCAAGTGATGATGAGGAGGATGTAGAAGTGGTACAGGAGACTACGAAGGGATGCAGCTATGGAGCATTCCAAAGGTGTAGGCCCTCTATGTTTGATGGAAATAGGAGTGCTGCTACTGCACAACGTTGGGTGAGAGAGATAGAGGCGGTACTTGACATTAGCGAGTGCCGCGAGGATCAAAAGATGAAGTTCGCTACCCACTCGTTTGCAGACTCGGCCTTGTGCTGGTGGGACAACATTGTTCAGGCTGAGGGTACCAGAGCAGTCAGAAGGATGAGGTGGAAGGATCTGAAAAGGTTGGTGGTTGAGGAGTTTTGCCCTCATAGAGAGCTTGACAAAGTCGAGAGGGAGTTCCTGCAGCTGGAGGTGGGAACGATGACTCACCAACAGTACACCACGAAATTCAACGAGATGGCAAGGCTGGTGCCAGATCTGGTGATGCCTGTGTCATGAAAGATTAAAAGGTATATTCAAGGTCTGCCAACAGATATCCGCAGACATCTGATCACTGCCCGACCAGGCACATTTAGGTCGGTGGTCGATATGGCGGGGAGGTTGTATGACGAGCGGGAGGCGACGGCAATAATGGACGAAGAGGAGGAGCAGGGCTATGTTAAGAGTGGGAATGGAAGGCGAGATAATGACGATGGTGGATTTGAGGCTGGTGGTAAGAAGGTGAGGATGGATGATCCAAGGATGTTAACAAGGGAAGTGAGGGCATGCAAGAAATGTAGGAAGGAGCATGCAGGAGAATGTAAGCAGGAATCGAATATCAGCTTTCAATGCGGGAAGGAGGGCCACCTGGTGAGAGATTGTCACGTGATGAGATGCTACAGGTGTGGCGAGAATGGACACAGGAGCAGAGACTGCATGAAGTCAAGGGCTGAGAGCTCCGGGATAAGGCAAGGGGTTCAGAATGAGGAGAACAGAGGACGAGGGTTAGAGCATTTGCCCTGACCCGGAGGAGGCTAGAGCGGACTTCGACGCGATGTCAGGTACATTTCTGGTAATTTAAACTTGTGCTATGCTTTATTTGTGGTGCTAGTAGTAGTTTCACTCCTGCTACCTTTGTGATAAGTTGCACGTTAGGAGTAAAAAGATCGATGAGCCTTCGATGTAGAAATTGCTATAGGTAAGTCCACTAGGTTACCGGATGCCCTAGAAGATTGCGCGATAGAATTGAGAGAGCGCATATTTCCTGCTAAGCTGTTCAGGACAGACGTAGGTGGATAGACGTACACCTTTGGGTGAATTGGCTAGTAGCCTATGAGGAAAACATCGAGTGTTGCAAGGAGGTGGTTTGAACAACCACACCCAAAAGGAGTTCGGTGCTGATCTACGGCGATGAAATAATGATGAAGGTCTCGTCTTGGAAAAGGATCATTCGAATCAGGAAGCGAGGAAGGCTAATACTGAAATCTAAAAGACCAAATTAAATCATTGCTCAGGTAGGAGAAGTGGCATGTCGACTGGAGCTACCTGACGTGTTAAGTGGAAGTCATCCGATGTTCCATGTATCTCGTCTGAGAAAGTGCTCAATCGATGAGGATACGATCTTGCCACTTGAGAATACCGAGATGGAGGAAAGATTCAACTACGTGGAGCAACTGAGGGTCATTTATGATAAAAAGGAAAAGAAGGGCTAAGGAGAATGGTGCTTCCACTTGCGTGAGTACAGTGGAACTCCGAAGGGGATCAAGCCTAAGTGTAAGAACAAGGAAGAGGTAAGACACGTTACCCGTAACCGTTCGAGAAGCGACAGGTTTCGGGGATGAAACCTATATAAGGGGGGTGGACTTGTAACACCCCGAATTTTATTTAAAAAGGAAAGAAAAGGCAAGTACAAAGAAAGAAAAGTAAATGGGCACAAGTTGAAGGGGGCAAAGTGCAAAAGGTGTACAAACTTATTTTTTTTTAATATATATAGGGGTATGGCCGCCCCATAAAGCAGAGACCTACTTTTGGTTCTCGGCCAAAGAAGAAGAAGAAGGAAATTTCGGGTTTTTAAGGAAGAAGAAGAATTCGCATCAAAGGTGAGTTTTCTTGAGCTTATGTTCGGTTTTAAAGGTAGTAAGCAGCTTGTAACCGAAGTTCTCGGTGTTTAGAGGTCGGGTTCGGGATTCTTGAAGCTGAATTTGCAAGAGGCAGAGTGTTGCTCAAGGATTTGCAACAGGTGAGTTTCTAGAACCCCTTTTTACTGGTTTTAAGGTTTTGGGGCTGTTGTGCATACCGAACAAACATTTTAAAGTGTTACCCAAATGTTATACTTGTTGTTATTCGATGGTGTTATGTTGTATGTGTGTTATGTGTTGTCTTTCTTCGTTAAACCATTTTCAAAACGTATGTATTATGTTATAATACGTTGTGTATTATGCTGTGACTTTACGTGGTTTGACGTATGAATGTGCTTACGTAAAGTATTATGTAACGAAGTGAAAGATAACGATAATGAAAAGTGGAAAGTAATGAATGAATGAAAGTCTTGCAAGTAATGATTGAGGTGAGCAACCTTGTTGTCGCAACAGACTCGTAATAGGGTCTAATCCTTGAGATTGACCGGAAGGATGTCGTGATGCTCGCCCTGGTACTGTGTCAGTCTTTGGACACGAGTCGGGGGTTCGGTTTACAGACCCCAGCATAGTATCAGTCTTCGAACACGAGTCGGGGGTGTTGCAAACAGAGACGGGGTCCTTTTCGCGTACCCCAGTACTGTGTCGGTCTTCGGACATGAGTTGGGGGTTTTGTTTACAGGCCCCGGCACAGTATCGGTCTTCGGACATGAGTCAGGGGTATTGCATGAGACAGGATCCAGATTGAAGTGAAAGATAATGATGTAAGTACGAAACGTATGAAATGAACGATGATGAAGATAATAAAGATTATCAATATGTACGTATGATGTGTGATCGCATACGTTTACGAAGGTTATGTTTTAACGAAAGTAAAGTATTTTATTTACAAAACTAGAACTCACTCAGCGTCGCTGACTTTTGGTATGCATAATAGTTGGCAGGTATTTTGTTGATGCTGAGGAGTTGCAGGCATGGATGCATAAGCTACTAGGAGTGTTTTGAAGACTGGCATCCATATTTTGATATGTTATTGTATTTTGATATGTAAACGATTTATGTAATGAGATAATATGTTTTAATTATTAATGAAAGTTTTTAAATTCCGCTGCAAAAGTAATGTTTGTTTTAAATATTTTATGCGATGACGGTCCAGCTCTAAGCGTCCCGAGAACGGGGCCTTACATTAGCATGAATACTATATGTTTTTTCGTTTTTTTTTTATATAATGAATTTGCTATACATAATGTTAGTTAATTAATTACTTTTCTTTCAGCCCTATAAGGGTATCAAGAGTGGATGGCTACTAAAGAAACAGAAGATTAATGTAATGTAAATATACCTTAAATATTATTTTTTGGTTCTTGTTTTTAATGTTCTTTCACAAACAATGAGTAAACGGCATCAAGAGTTACACAAATGCACATATGCAAGATGATCAGTTTAATAAATAAATGATCGGTATGAAGTTTACATATGTGTAAATAGACCATAAGTTTCAGAATGTATGATCTAATATTTACATATTTCTATCTATTATAATAAAAGAAGGTTTTAAGATGACACTTGTACAATTCTAGACCAACTAATTTTAATTTTTTCGTTTCTCTCTCATATTAAATAACTACATTAAATATTAATAATATTATTTATTTATTTTTAGATTAAAATTGCTTTTCAATAAATTAAGAAAGAGATGCTTTTATAAATATAAATTCTATATAAACAAAATTTTAAAAATAACAAAATTTTCTAAAACAGCAAACAATTTAAAAAATATGAAATATTTTAAAATGGTTTTTTTTAAAAATGATTTTTTATAAAACAAAATAACTAAAATTGGGAGTTATAATAAGGAAATTTTTAATATTGATATTTTTTAAAACGATTTGTTTTGGAACAAAATGTTTATTTAAAAAAAAGCAATAAGGGTTTAAAAACAAAAGTTTACAATAATAATATCATTATTTTATTACTTATATTTTTACTCATATGCAATTTCAATCGCATCGTTTATAATTAATAAATTTTCATTACTAATTATTTAATATTTTATTTATTCAACTCGTGTAATACACGAGGTACTAACCTAGTATATATATATATATATAGCTGACGAGTTTGAAAATATAATCGAATATTTACTTATATATAAATAGTGTTAAGACACATATGTAAAACATCACTTTACGTATATGTCTATGTAAAAGGAATCTACTCAAGACGTGTATTTTTTAATGCACAATCAATTTGAAAAGTTACCGATATGTAAATTGGTGATTATTTTGAAAAATAGATGATCGGTATGAAAATTTATATATAGTTAAATTATCAATTTGAAAATTGAATTGCATGTATAAAGATTTACACATACGTAAAAAAATGACGAGATATAAGGATGTCAATTTAAAGATTTACTTATGTGTAAAAAGTGTATTTACACGTACTTAAAAATTTTGATGTATGTAATAATTGAAAAGTTTAGTTCTTATTGTTTTTTTACAAAGTGAATGATAAAAATGGAGACAAGTTTAATTCTCAATATATGTGTATATTTTTTGAAATGAAATTGGAGAAAGAAATTAGAAGATATAGTCAATTAATTAGTTGATTGATTATTTAAAGAGATAAAATTTAGTTGATTAACATTGTATCTCATCAATTTTTCGTTTTTGTGATTTTAAATTCATGATTGCTCCATATTAGTTATTTAAGTCCTGAAAATAAATAGAGTTCTAAAAAAACATAACCATATATATATATATATATATATATATATATATATATATATATATATATATATATATATATATATATATATATATATAGGAGGGATCAAATGATAACTTACTTATTTGTGAGGGGGTAAATTTGTAGAATAATAACCAAGATTTAAAATTATTCTAATCAGATCACTCATAAACTTGTCCATTCCAATCAGGTTACTAAAGTTTATTTTGATATTTTAATCCTATGTATTTAACCTGAATAACAGGTAAAAAACTTAAAAATCTTATGTTTGGGTGGGCGATAGTGGTGGAAGATGATGGGACGGAGATGGAGGGGTCACAAGTGATGGAGGCGAAGGTTATGGGCGGTTTTGGGTGGGTTACAGATGATGGGGCGGGGGTTTGTGTGGGTCATAGATGTTTAGGGGTGATGGTGGGGGACGATAGTAATGGTGTGGTCAGAGGTGGTTAAAGTTGGAGGGAGAAGGGTGTTCGATGATAGAGCTGTGGAAGAGAAGGGTGGTCGATGGTGTAGGTAGAGGGAGATGGTTAGAAAAATAATTACCTGCTAATTAGGTTAATTACATAGGATTAGAACACCAAACCAAAAATAAATGACCTTATTAGAATAGTAAAATAATAAGTAACCTGATTGAAAAACTCTTAAAACTTAATTACTATTTTATGAAGTTTTTCCTTTTGTTAGAACTCTAAGAACCAATGTAAGCTACACATTTTCAAAGGCAATATGGTAAATAATAAAAACATATTAAAAAAATTATTAAAAAATTTTAAACAAAAAAGAACAAAAAACTAAATAGAAAAAATGTTTCCCTTGTTTTCCTCTTTCATAAAAAATAAAAAAATTATAAAAAATCAAAAAACTCGTATTTTTTACGAATGTCGTTTTACACATATGTAATACCCGGAATTACACATGTGTAAAACAAGATTTACACATATGTGTAACTGGATTTACACATGTGTAATGACTAATTTACACATGTGTAAATAATGGATTGACGATTTTTTTTTAAAAAAATATATCAAAATGGTACGCGTTGGAAAAATGAAAAATACTGAAATTAATGGTGAAATTTTTTTGAAAAAGTAATATTGTGAAAGAAATCGTGAACATTTAAAAATAGGTAGAAATGGCATGTGACTTGCATGTGATGTAAACTGTGTGCCTCATATTGGTTAACGGAGTTCTCATAAAACATGGTGGTTCTTATGATAATCCTATCTTATAAATAATAATGAAAAGAGTGTTTGAACACTCAACATATCAAATAGGAATCGGGTTTGTATAGATGATACTAAGAACACAAGTAAATATAAGGCAGAACAACAACAATAACAAGATGATATTGGTTTTCAAGAATGATGTATATTGCACTCAAGTTCTTTTACAAGTGTTACAAAGCATAAAGAAATATACAAGTACATGAGACACTTTATACTACATCCTGCAGCCGGCCATACTTTGAAGGCTAGCTAGAAACACTAATCTAGACAAGAAGATCAATGTAGAGTCAAAAGGCAGATTGCCTTTTGACTTGTGATTATGACATGCCATAGCTCACATCCTAATCTATTACAATAAGGATAATGTATACAAAAGTAGAAAGTTACAGACCAATGACTATAATCTACAGTTGACAAAAGCATGGACCTTTTCACCAACTCATATAAGTTAGTGAGTCTTCAGAGTGGCAGCGGAAAGTTATTCAGCTTTAGTCAAAAGGTGATCAGAAAAAGCATGTCTTCTCTGTCTTTGGAAGAAATCAGTCTTTGGCTTCAGAAGACTTTGTCTCTGAATCTTCGAAAGACTTCATCTTTGGCTTTGGAAGATATATCATTTGGCTTCAGAAGATTTTACACTTAGCTTATTTCCTTTGAGTTGTGTAAAACTTTCGAAGTAACTTTACTCTACACTTCATGCATGCATGCTGAGAGATTTTTGGATGCTTTGTTGCATCAGCCTTTAAGTATAGACCTTACAAACTCCCCCTAGGCTGATGCTACCAAAACAAAAGAGATTAATCATCTATTGATAGTCCTTATTAGGATCAAAATCATTCCTTTCTTTATCATTTGGTCAGGATCCCTCAAACTCTCATAGTATCTCCTCATGTCATAGAGATCATACGAAGGAAGATCATGTATGTCTTTCCAAAAGTAGACATCTTGACCTCCTTGATCTCTAATGAAATACCATCTGTCCGGATTAGTAGTAAAGGTCCAGGACAAGATGGGTCTCCCAGCAGCAAGAGGCTCTACTTGAATGGGAATTGGATGAGCAGCCTCTTCTTAATCACCCTTAGGATGTTCTGACCCATCCTGAGGTGTAGAGCTGGACGCCTTGGACTTCTTCTTCTTTTTGTCCCTTCTAATGGCCATCCTTTTCTTCCTCTTTTGAGATTTCAACTGAGAAGACTAGCCTTCAGCACCAGGTTGTTGTTGTATGTCTTTCTTAGTTAGGTCTTCTTCCCTCACAGGTTCGGAAGGAGAGGGAGCAGGACCCTACTGTGGATCAGAAGATGAAGTTGACTATAGTCCAGCACTTGGTCCAGGTTGTGTTGTCTCTTGTGGTTCAACCATGACCTCAACTTCAGGTGCAACCTGACTTGGTGGAGAATGCAAGTCAATGGTTCACCCTTTTTAATCTTCTTCTTGATCACCCTAACGTGCTCATCCATGATGGATAGAGACATTGGACCAAGCCTTCTTCCTGAGAATCCATACAGCTTCAAGAAACTCATTATCCTCTGCCTATCAGCAAACTTCTTTTGACTCTTTTGGATGATGGCTCTTGACTTTGTAGATTCTTCCCTCATCTTCCTTTTAGCAGCTTTTTGTTCTTTCATTACTTGTTGCTTGAGTTGCTTAAGGTACTCAGACTCTATGTATTCATATGACAAGGGAAGAAGTGCAGATGCCTGATAGAGGCCTGTGGCACTAAGGTCGTTAATCATGTTTTGTCTGTCTGCTTCTTTGTCTACCTGAGGTTGTTGCTCAGCTACCACGGCCTTTGTCACAGGGATTTCTTGAATCGGGGAAAGGGTAAGAGCATGCTTGTAGAGTCTTTTCTTCTTCCTTTCTTCTTTGATCTTGAGGAGTAGTTCTGCATCCTCAGCCTCCTTCCTCTCCTTTGACAACTCAGTGTCAGCCAGTTCATTTAACTCTTCTAAGGGAAGAGAGAAGTTTCTGGTCCCCAAGTAGTTCAATTTGGCTGCCTTTAACTTATTTGGCCTTGGGACAGCCCTAGTTGCAGCTTTAATGAAGCCTAGGGACCCACTTGAGCTCTCTCCCCTTAGCTTCCTCTTCCTCTCTCTCTTCTCTTCCTTAATCTCCTCAGGAGTCATCTTCCTTTTACCTTTGTCACTCACAGGCGGCCTGTGTGACTCAGGTTGGAAAGAGCTTTGGACTTCATTGCTTGGTTCTTCACTTGAGCTCTGGCCTGAGAGAAGCTGTGAGACACCTTTACCAGCTGGTGCCTCATTGAGGGTAATAGGTGCTGAAGCAGTACCTATTATCTCAAGGTTCACAGGCTCAACTACGGTGCCTTCAGCCAAGGTTTCCCCTTCGAAGCTAATCTTAGGGTCCACCTCAGCATCCAATTGACCAACACTCTTGCCTGCTAGCCTTTGTCTATATAGTGTTGTTCTCAGCTTGAACTCTTCAAGCATGTTTTGCTGAGTCCTATCAGCCAACCTTGCAGCTTGCCTATTTTTACTTGGTTTGGCAAGTGCAACGCCAACTAGATAGGTGCTCTCATAGAATCTCAGGGTGTAGAAGATGAAAATCTCTTGTTGCCCTTGAGACCTAGAGATTACCCGGGCTCTCCTTTGATCATCATATCTCCATCCCACTATTGGGTTTTTAGCAGGGTGAGATGGAGTAGGTATAGCCCTTGATATACCCTCCTCAAACAGACTTATATGAGTGAGTCCACTTTAATGTGAACTTAAGGAGGTTACTGAGTATGGACAATAGCAAGTGAGGGTGGTGAGTCCTCTATGTCCATACTCTGAGAAGAACTCCCCGGTTCTATGATTGGTAGGATTTTCTGCCCATTTTTGGTAGCATCACCTTCTTGCATAGGTGAGCTAGAGGTTAGGTCCACTACATCCACAGGTTCTTGCGACCCTGGTTGAGTCCTCCTTAGTGATCTCTCAGCTAACTTGCCCTTGAGATCGGTGATCTCAAGTTTCTGGTCATGGACCCTCTTTTGTAAGGTAGTCACCTTAGACTCCAGATAACTGACCTTTAAGACTAAATAGGTGCAGGTTTTATTTGGTTGTTGCACCTTTAGTTTCAGACTCCCCTCATCTTCAATTGAAGAATCACTGGGGGATGAGAGAATAGGATCAAAATCTTCTTCCTCATCACCAGCACTAAGTTCTTGGCTGCTGGATTTCCCCTGCACCATGACAACTTCAGTTGAAGTGTCAATGGGCTGGGTTGCCATGGTTGTGGTCTTAGAGATATAATCACTTGCAGAAGTGAGAGCCTCTTCCATATGGACCTCCTGAACTGTTTCAGGGTGATCCACCTCAGTTGCGGGTGGACGATATGGGCTAGACATGGGTGAGTCAGAAGCACTCATCTTTTTTTGAGCAGGGATGGAGAAGAGAGACTAATGGTACTCCCAGAATCCCATGTCTTCGTCATCATAGAATTCATGGTTGGGTATGGGTTGATTGAGTTCTAGAGGCTGAGGATGGTAGCTTTCCTCTAAAGGTTGTTCATTAGAGTTTTGAGACTCTAAGTGAAGGCTTAAGGCTGGTGTTGGTGTAGTGAGCTCATCAGGTTGAGTATGAGGAACCTCAGCACTGATCCTTTAAGTGATGGGTGTGGTTTGCTCCTCAGCAAAAGTGGGAGCTCTAGTGTCCACTTCCTCCTGCATGGGTGAGAATTTAGGGGCCTACCTAACCGAAGTAGCTAGTGCAGGGGTTCGTTTGGATTTTCTTTGGTAGGTGATGGAGATTTATGGCTGAGTGGGTGGTGCAGAAGTTGAAGGTGTGGGTTCAATATTAGCTTGTGTTGCTAAGTTTTCACCTTGAGCAATAAGCTATAACATTTTTGAGACAAGGGTTGTTTCTACCCTTGAGAAACCAATAGTTGGCTTTCTTATTGTTTTAAAGATGTCGGGCTTCATCTGTTCCAATTTTAGAACATTACCTATTCCCCTTAACTGTGAGCCCAGTTCATAGTTAAGAATGTACTAGACATATCTAGGGAACATATAATATTCTAAGGAGTCCAAGTTGGCAAATAAATTGGTATAAACAAATTATGAGTACCTGAACTTGACCCCATGTACCAATCCATGGATTATGTAGGAAAGGTCTTCCGAAATTTGATCCCACCCTCCATGTTTGTTTGATAGACAGTGGATGACAACATGGAGGAGATACTTCCATTGGGAGGAGACCTTCCCTTTCTTGAAGGTTCTTACTGAGTAATCACCCTCATAGCCCATCTGCCTGAAGGAAGGTAAGAACAAGGCCGGTTTGTGGGTGAATTTAGGGTTTGAATCTTGTAGATGAAGGAGAATAGTGAAAGAGAGGTAACCTATATACAAATATATATGGTATGGATTTGAGATAAAGTAAATGCAAAAGGATAAACTTTGAAATCAGGATGTCGGTCCTACCTCAGAAAAAATACCCAAAAAGTTAGTTTTCTTGGAAGTCTAAATCTTCCAAAGGTAATTTGTCTTCGGAAGGTTCTAGACAAACTTTCGAAGCCAATTTGGCTTCGGAAGATATGCCTTAGTGTTCTAAGAATTTTGTTTTGGAAGAAAAATACTTAGAGTATTTTTTACTTCCTAGAAAGATTTTGCTTTGGAAGATATCAAATATCAAAAATCTTATTCAATAAGAGAATAAGTCTTCCGAGACTTAATTGCTTTCGAAAGAAAATAATCCTTCAATAGATATAAGTACTTAGTGACAAATATAAGCTTCGGAAGATATAATCAAATTTCTTCTGAAGCTAAACTTCTCAGAAATAGTTATTTGTTTTGAAGACATAATTTTCTTCCAAAGACAACTTGATGTCTTTCGAAGGAAAATACATCCAAAATTCTCAAAATTCTAAGGGATATCATTTTGAAAAGTTTCTTCCAAAGTAAACTGGTGTTATATGGTGATGAAATAGACAACTTAAGACACACCTATTATTAAAAATAATCTTGAGTTTAGTTTAAGAAAAATCTACTCAAAGTTAATCATCCCAATAGCTGATACAAGATACTTAAATCCATGCTCATCAAAAGCTTTTGTGAACAGATCAGCATATTGTTCATTTGTATTAACTTTGACTTGTTTTATCAATTCATTTCAAAATTATCTCTAATTAAATGATACCAGATATTGATGTGCTTTGTCTTGGAGTGCTGCACAGGATTCTCTATAATAGAGATAGCACTATTGTTGTCTATGTGGATGGGAGGCTCCTTGAAGTTGAATCCATAGTCTAGCATCTGATTCTGAATCCAAATCACTTGAGCACAACAGCTTGCAGCAACAATGTATTCAAGTTCAGCAGTTGATGCAGATACACAGGATTGTTTCTTGCATGTCCTTGAGACTATCCTTCCACCAAGAAATTGACATCCCCCAAATGTTGACTTTGCAGTCATATTACAGCCACCATAGTCACTATCTGTATAGGCATACAGATTGAAGTTAGAATTCTTTGGATACCAAAAGCCCAATTTGGGAGCACCCTTGAGATATCTGAGAATTCTCTTGACAGCAACCGGGTGTGACATCCTGGGGTTGGCTTGATATCTTGCACAAATACATGTACCAAACATGATACCAGGCATGCTGGCTGTGAGGTACATAAGATACCAATCATAACCCTGTATAGATGTTTATCAACACACTCCCCCTCAAGATCTGGTCCAAGAGAGTGGTTTCTAGCTATTGGTCTCTTAGCAACCTTGCACTTAGTCATATGAAACCTGGTAAGTATGTCTTGCACATACTTTGACTTATTTATGAAGATGCCATTGTCAACCTGCTTCACTTGAATTTCTAGAAAGAAATTGAGTTCCCCCATGGCACTCATTTCAAATCTATTCTTCATCAGCTTCTCAAAGTGTTTGCAAATCTTTGGATTAGTTGACCTAAAGATAATGTCATCTACATAAACTTGAACCAGTATCAAGTCATTTCCTATTCCTTTGATGAAGAGTTCCATTAATAGTACCTCTCTTGTATCCGTGCTTACAGAGATACTATGATAGTGTCTCATACCACTTCCTTGGAGCCTGATGCAACCCATAGAGAGCTTTGTCAAGCTTACAGACATAATTAGGATGATCTAGGTATGCAAAGCCAGGTGATTGTTTGACACACACCTCCTCATCAATAACCCTATATAAAAAACCACACTTGACATCAAGTTGGTAGACCTTGAAATCTTTGGATGCAGCAAAAGCTGGAAATATTCTAACAGCTTCAAGTCTTGCTACAGGAGCAAAGACATCTGTGTAGTCAATCCCTTCTTTTTGTGTGTATCTTTGAACAACCAGTCTTGCCTTGTTCTTGATGACAAGTCCTCTATCATCCTTTTTGTTCCTAAATACCCACTTGGTACCTATGGTAGTCTTCCCTTGGGAAGAGGACATAGATTCTAAACCATCTTTCTTTTGAATTGAAGCACCTCATCCTGCATTGCTTCAACCTAACTTCCATCTTTCAAAGCCTCTAAATGATATGAGAAAACCAATGAAAGGTCTCCATTTGTTCCACAGTTCATAAGGTATCTTACTATGAGTCTTGACTACTAAAACTTTGTTTTGCACATAGTAGGCAGTTTTTACTGCCTCTGCCCAGATGATGATAGGCAGTTTAGAGTCAGATAACATGATTCTTGCAGCATCAATAAGTGTCCTGTTTCTCCTCTCAGCAACACCATTTTGCTGAGGAGTCCTGGGAGCACTATATTGTCTTGTAATACCTTTTTCATCACAAAATGCATCAAGGATTTGGTTTTTAAATTCGGTTCCTTGATCACATCTTAAGATCTTGACCTCTGTGATGAAGATTTTCCTTCCGAAGCTGTTTTCTTCTTCTTCTCGGAAGTTTTCTTCTTAGTCATGTGGATAGTACTTTTGGGATTGTAGATGCAATCTTAACAAGATGAGAATCACTACCACACATGACACATTCAGTTGGCTTCCTTCTAAGAGTCTTCTTTTGTTTAGAAAGCTGAGCTTGATCACTTTTCACTCCTATCTTCATCTTCATAGATGATGCAGCAGGCTTCTCAGGGTGATGCTTGCTTTTGGAAATGGTTGGTTCAGGCTGTGCAACAGTGGTGCATATTTGATCACCCTTCTTTCTTCATAGGGATAAGATGGACATGAACTAGAACTCCTGGTACTAGAGTTCATAGTTGTGTCCTTAGTCTTTACCACTTCAAATCCTGCAGAGATAAAGACTTGTTTCTGCTTGGAGTTAAAGGTGGCCTTGATCTCTTGAGCCTTCTTTTCCTTTCTCTTTACTGCTCTGATCAACTTTTTTCTCTTGGACTTGCTCAAACCTGGTTCTTTCCTCTCCTCAGGAGATGTAGGGCCCTATTCCCGTGACGCTTACAATTGGTCAACCATCACATAAAATATTTAAAATACATCATTTTGCACCTCCTCAGCATCAACAATAACCTGCCAACTATTATGCATACAAAAGTCAGCGACGCTGAGTGAGATCTAGTTTTATAATAAAATACTTTACGTTAAAAATTTCCTTTACTTTTGTACTTGATCATACATCATACATACATCTTAATAATAATTATTTATTATCTTTCATCATCGTTCATCATCAATCATCATTATTCGTTTCGTTCATTTAGTTCGTTAACATCATTCATCTTTATATAGATCCTGCCATATGCAATACCCCCAAGTCATGAAAAAGTTGGTACTGTGTCGGGGTTTATAAATAAACCCCCACGTCATGTCAAAGCTGACACACTACCAGGGTACGCGACAAGGATCCCATCACATCTTGATCAATCTCAAGGATTGGACCCAGTGCGCATCATCAAGGGTTAGCTAAACCGCACACAGTTGAGCAAACAACTACCTCATTGAGTTGTGAACCTCCATCATTTTGCTTGCAAGACTTTCATTCATTCATTACGTTCCACTTTTTCATCATCGTTATCTTTCACTTTTATTACAGAATACTTTACTTACGTATACGTACAAATCAAGTAAAGTCACATCATAAACATAACGTTTAAAGTCGTTTAACGTGAAAAGATAACACATCACACATCACAGCATACCATGTGAAAACTTGGTCATACATCAGCTTCATCTCGCGCGAAAACTAGCCTTTCGTGCGAGAACCTCACCACATTCAAATCCTACACATCAAATCATCACCGTCACGCAAGAACTACAAGTCGCGCGAAAACTTCATGTCGCGCGAAAACATACATATCGCGCGAGAACTTCCTATCGCGCGAGAACTACCTGTCGCACGAGACCTATCCCCTTTTGTGCGAGAACTTCGTAGATTCAAATTTCATAAAGTACAACTTAACTGCTCGCGCGAAAACTACGGGTTTTCCGCCCAGTCATAACTTATCGCGTCTAAGGGCTGTTCTAACATGCTTAACATCATAAACAACACCAACTCAAGCATAAACAAGCATTTTAGTATGTATAATAGCCCCAAAACGTAAAAAATTGCATAAAAAAGGACTAGAAACTCACCTCTTGAAGTTTTAGCGCAAACACAACCTTCCCGAAGCTTTTGCCGAATGAAAACTACATAACCATGCATTGAATTCATCATTAATCCATTCTTAGTATATAACACGAGTTACATACCTCAAACACTTGGATTCTTCATTTTCTCTCTCTATGCAGCCATTTTCTCTCTCTAACAACAACACTTTTCGTGCGAAAATGGGGTCAGACCGGGTGTTCTCAGCTATTTATACCTAGCTCAAACTTTTCGCATGACGTTCTCGTGCGAGAACCATGTTTCGCGCAAAAACGTTCTCTGGTTCTACTTCTTGAAATTTTTGGTTGTTACAGGAGAATAGTGACCCTTCTTAGTATGATCTTATTCACTCATCTCAGATCCATCCTTCAATATCTCCTCTTCATCTTCATCATTTTCTTGAATAGGGTCTGTGAGGGGAAGCTCATCTTGACAAGTTCCATACCTTGGAGATCTTACAGATAGTAGAGTGTGTGGAGGAATTATCTCAGTAGATCCCAGTCCCTGCTTATTTTGATAACAAATCTTTACATGCAAGGATGAGGATATAATGTTCTTGAATGTCTCTTCTTCAAGAACACATTTTTCTATCCGGGCTTTGCTGATCATAAGCTTAGCCTGGCATTCAGCTAACTTGGTAATGATATCCTTAATTTGAGTCCTGTAATTTATGTGATCATGCTTTAGAGTTGAAATGGTTTTCTCTAGATCTTCTATCTTAAGTTTATAATCATTTTTAGCTCTTTTAAAATCAGCTTTTAAAATATTCAAGGACTCAAGATCAGATCTCATTTCCAAGTTATAGGACCTATATCTATTAACTTTAACAATACATTCAGGGGTGTAAAGATGTTCAAGTACCTTGACTTCTTCATAATCAGCCATCAGTGCTTGATTTAGAGAGACATATTCAACCTGAAAGCTCCAATCAAAGCCTTCTTTTTCAATAGCAACTGCAGCTTACTGCTTGGGCTTCTCAGTCTTTGGAGCTCCATCAAAGTTGTTTAGCCTAGTTTGTGCTTGGCCACCATTTTTCCTTAGTGCTTTGCACTGCCTAGCAAAGTGTCCCATTTGGTTACAATTATAGCATTTCACTTTGCTTTTATCCAGTCCAAACTTTCCACTGGATGCATTGCTGGAAAACTTCCTTCTAATTCTCTTGTAAACTTCTTGGAACTATGAGTGAGAAGAGCCATTTGCTAAACTATCTCCATATACTCCAGATCATATAGATAAATACGATTCAGGTCTTCAAGAGTGAAGAGAAAGTTGCAGCTACTTTCATCAGCAGACACAAAGGCTTGTGAAGAGCTTGTCTCTTAGAATGGGCTTCCTTGGATGTAGCTCTCCCTTGGTGTCTTTGGGAAGGTGATGAAAGGACCCTTTTATGAGTTTTTAGGGTAGCAGAGTAGATGATGTTATGGTTCGCTCTAGTCCCTTTCAACCACATGAAGGGTTGAACTCTGCTGATTGTTAGAGGAGTTGCCAGATGGATTTTGCATGTTTATCTGCATCTGGTATCCACTAAGGATACCATACAACTCTGTAAGAGTAAGGTTCTTGAGGTTTTCAGTCTTCTTAATGACCATACAATAGTGTGTCCATTGTCTAGGAAGAGCAGACATTAACTTCCTTACAATATCCCTATTCCCAAGATTTACTCTAACATTCATTAGAGTATCCATAATCTCAACATACCTGAAGTATTGTTGAGTCATGGTTTCACCTGTTTTGTAGGTGAAGTTCTCAAACTTCTGCTTTAAGAGGTCTTTCTTGTTTTCTTTTGCTTCATTAGACCCCTCATACATAAGCTTAAGTGCATCCCATAGTTGCTTAGCAGTTTTGCACTTTTTGAAGCCTCTGTAGATAAAGTTTGGAAGAGCAGTTTGGAGAGTGGTCATGGCCTTCTGATTTACATCAATCTTCTTCCGGTCTTCTTCTGAGTAGTCAGCCACTTCCTTTGGTATCATGCCACCACCAACAGCAGTTGAAATGGTGCATGGTACATGAGGTCTTGAGACAACATATCCCCACATCCTGCTTTCTTGAGACATGATGAAGCCTTACATTCTTTGGCACCAAGTATCAAAGTCATCAGGAGTGATCAGTGGAGATTTTGTTATAATACCAGTTTTGATATCAGCCTTGGTAAGAGCTGCCATTTGAGTTGTAAAGTATTTTGTGAAACTGAAGGATTTAAGATGGTGAGATCTTACAATCAAGAGCCTATAATGCTCTGATACCAATTGCAGGACCGTTGAAGAGGGTCAATGCAACAGTTTCATAATGAGGAGAATGTTCAAACATTTAACAGATCAAATAGGGAATCGAGTTTGTATAGATGATACTAGGAACACAAGTAAATATGAGACAGAACAACAACAATAAAAAGATGATATTGGTTTTCAAAAATGATGTATATTGGACTCAAGTACTTGAGACACTTTATACTACATCCTATAGACGGTCATATTTTAAAGGACAGATGGAAACACTAATATAGACAACAAGATCAATGTAGAGTCAAAAGGCAGATTGCCTTTTGACTTGCGACTATAACATGACATAGCTCACATCCTAATCTCACAATAAGGATAATAGGTACAAAAGTAGAAAGTTACATACCAATGACCATAATCTATAGTTGACAAAAGCATGGACCTTTTTACCAACTCATATAAGTTGGAGAGTCTTCAGAGTGGCAACAGAAAATTGTTCAGCTTTAGTCAAAAGGTGATCAGAGAAAGCATGTCTTCTCTGTCTTTAGAAGAAATCAGTCTTTGGCTTTGGAAGACTTTGTCTCTGAAGTTTTGGATGACTTCATCTTTGGCTTCGGAAGATTTTACACTTAGCTAATTTCCTTTGAGTTGTGTAAAACTTCTGAAGTAACTTTACTCTGCATTTCATGCATGCATGTTGAGAGCTCTTTGGATGCTTTGGTTGAATCAGCCTTTTAGTATAGACCTTACAACATACATATATATACATATACATACATATATATACATATATATGGCAGTCGGTTAATATACAAAGTGTAATTTTCGTGCAAAGCGTATAAAGTCGCTAGGGCGTGACATGTGTTTTTTGACGAATGGGTAATTTCGTCCGCGTCATAAATACATATAAAAGGTACATAATTACATAGGTTATATTTATTATTACGCGTGTTATGTTTATTATCAAGCAAATTAAAATGATGTACATTATAAAAAAATTAATTGCGTAAGTCAGACGTTTTTAAGAAAAATATTAATTGTTTTCTTAAATAAAAAGTATAGCAATACTATACTCAAATTAAAGAGAATAACATACTCGATTTTATGGTATAATTTTAAAAAAATAATAATGTCAATATTAAAAAATTATATTCATTTAAAATCACTAGAGGAATTTTAAAAAAGTCAACAATTATAGGCTATTTTCAAATTTACCCCTACAAACCCCTTTCTTGCCGGATTATTACATCTTTAATTGGAATCGTTCCCTTACATTCACCAGCATGAATAATTTTTAGTTGTGACATCTAATTTGATGTAAATAAAAATGAGTTCAAGCATGGAGGCTAAAAACTATTTAAGTAGTGTCTAACATGAGCCGAATATACAAGTATTTTTAGCAGCTTATGCCGCATAGGAAATAACTAAATTATTTGAATTACATGATTTTCAAAAAGTATTTTATCTTTAATAACTTATTAGAATGAATGAAGTTGTTTTTTAGGAAATTTAATTTAGTAAGAGAATAACAAATTCATGAATGTAGTTGGACGGATCAACACACTTAAAAGAATAAAATGTTTCAAATTTAAAGTGAAAAACCTTATTGTAATAACAATTAAAAATAATAAAACCAGTAGGGAGAACAACAACAAAAACCACGACGCGCCACCGCTGACAACGACTACATAAAACTCTAATAAAATAGTAAAAATGGCTACAAAGTAGAGACGCACGGTGGCTAAGTTGGGGTGGTGCAACAACAAAAATTAGGCTCTAAGAAGTGATATGATTGCTAGTCATAAGCCTTGTTTTTAATATTAAAAGTAATAAAAGATTAATAATCAATATTTGTGTTTATTAAAGAAATTTAAAAGAAGGACAATTTCTCTAATCAAATTGTTACTTAAATTGAATTAATAAATAGTGATATTAGTCCATGAAATTAAAAGTAATGCAATATTTTACAACTATATGTGTTTTCTCTAAATACTTCTGATTGTGTTTTTATTATGATGAATGTTTGTTCATCTTATGAAAATTTGTTTAACCACTTTACATGTTCACCATGTTAACCAAATTTATCTTATTTTTAGATTAAAAAAACAAAAAGTACTCTTAAGCAAAACAACTAAAAAATGTTATCCTTTTCTATATAACTGTTTTTAAAAATATTTAGTGAGAATAGAATTTAAGTATAAAATATTGTGGAGTGATTTTTACTCGTAAAAAAATCTTAAAGAGACTTTAATGAGCAACATAAGAAAATATGTTGTTTTTTATGATATTTGCCTAAAATAATATTCATCCATTTCACAAGTAACATCTATATTTATAATCTATAATTTATAATTTATAATCTATAACATATAATAAAAGAAGGTTTTTTCAAACACGTGTCATCATTCTAGCATATCAAATGACACTTGTCAGTATTCTAGCATATTAAAAAAATTATTTCCCGCCTCTCTCTTATAATAAATACAAAAATTATAACAACAATCAATTTGACTTTCCTTTTTAATAAAATATATTAAAACAAACATATCTATAATTATGTTTCTTGTCACTCACATATTAAATGATAATTATTTTGAATAAGTAAATTAAATTATCAAATATGAAAAATACAAATATTCTTATTTTAATAATTTATTAATACATACTAAATTATATGATTTCAGACATATTTTATCTTATAAAGTAATAATTTCTAATTTTATTATTTGTTCTAATTTTAGATATTCGTTATATTTTATTTCATCAATAACTAATAACATCTAGAAAATAAAATTACCATAAAACTAAATATTTTGACATATTTATTCCAACAATAACTAATCATTTCATCTTATGTGCAGGGACATCCACATGACAAGAATGGAAATGTCTTGATTGTGGATAGTAAATGCTCGAGGCACATGACAGGGAACAGATCTCTCCTACAATAATTTGAACATTTTGATGGAGGTCCTGTTCAGTTTAGAGGGGAAGCCGGAGGATACATTTCTGGTAGAGGTAGTGTATCCAATGGTAAGTAAAACATTGACAAAGTAAAATTTGTCAAACAGCTTGAACACAATCTCTTAAGTGTTTCTCAATTATGTGATCAAAAGCACCAAATGCTTTTCACAGAACATGAGTGCATTATCCTCAAACCTGGGATGACAATTCCTCAGGAATTGGTGCTTCTTAGATCTTCCAGGAGATGGGATATGTACAAGCTTGATATGAATAATGCTTCTCCACTGGGTGAAGTATCATGCTTTCTTTCCAAAGCTAATGGTGATGAGTCAACTCTTTGGCATAAAAGAATGTGCCATGTTAATTTTAAAACCATGAATAAGCTGGTTAAAAATAGTTTGGTACATGGTTTGCCTAAAAATGAATTTTTCTGTAAAGATAACTGTGTTGCTTGCCTGAAAGGAAAGTAACATAAGGTTTCTCACAAATCCAAAGAAGTTAACTCCATCACCACTCCATTACACTTATTGCACATGGATCTTTTTGGTCCCACAAGTATAATGAGCACTAGAAGGAAATCATATTACCTTGTGTTTGTTGATGATTTTATAAGATTTACATGGGTATTCTTTTTAAGAACTAAAGATGAAACGGCTGAAACTCTAAAATCTCTTAAAATTGAAAATCAAAAGGATCACAAGGTAAAAATCATTAGAAGTGATCAAGGGACTGAGTTTAAAAATCAAGTTCTTAACTCATTTTGCAACTCAAAAGGGATCGCCAAATAATACAGTGCTCCTAGAACTCCTCAACAAAATGGTGTTGCTGAGAGGAGGAACAGGACATTTATTGAGGCTGCAAGAACTATGTTAGCTGATTTAAAGTTGCCTCTAACTTTCTAGCTAGAGGCAGTCAGCACTGCATGCTATGTGCAGAACAGGGTTCTCATTGTTAAGCCCCATGGAAAGACCTCTTATGAGATATGGAACAAGAGGCACCGTTCATTGGCTTTCTTAGGTCCTTTGGCAGCAGGTGTACCACACTCAACACAAAAGACAATTTAGTAAAATTTGCTGAAAAGTCAGATGATGCTATCTTTGTTGGATATTCCTCAACCTCTATTGCTTATAGAGTGTATAATATTAAAAATCAACAACTTGATGAATCATCTAATATTGTTGTTAATGAGCACACTCCTTGTGTTAGAGGGAATGGGCCTGATCATATCTTCAACCTAGAATTGTATCTAAACTATTCTAAACCATTTTGTGAGAATGTTTTAGCTGGAACAGAAACTCAAAGTGACATCTATGAAGATCAAATGTTTGTGTTACCCAGACCTATTCCCAGTTCTCTAAGAGGAATTGAAGAACAAGCTCCCCCTACTGGAAGTCCTGAAAGCTTGAACATCTCAGAAAATCATAGAGCTTTAACAAGTTGTCAGCCAACTAAGCCTCAAAACTCATCAGCTGACAACTCCAACTTCAACACCAAGCTGATGAAGACAGTAATCTAGAGGAACGGGAAACTGTTGACACTACTTCTCAGTAGAATATCATTAATGCTGTCACACATTCATTCAATCAGTCCTCATTGAATGAGTGTGAGACATCAGCTGCTCATGGTGTTAAAACCCCTGAGAAAAACTTCTCAAATCTGGATCTATCTATGCAATTAGATGTGATCCCTAGGCTCAGGATACACAACACTCACCCAGCTAAGAACATCATTGGGGATGTCTCAGAAGGTGTGAGAACATGGAGTCAGCCCACAATGGGAATGCCTACTTGTACTCATGCTTTCTCTCTCAAATGGAACCAAAGAAGGTGGAAGAAGCCCTCAAGGACAATAATTGGATTGAAGCTATGCAAGAGGAGTTGCTTCAGTTCAAAAGGCAAAAGGTATGGAACATGTGTCCATTGCCACCTGGCTAAGTCCCCATTGGCACCAAGTGGGTGTATAAAAATAAGAGAGATGATAGAGGTTTGATCATCAAGAACAAGGCATGACTTGTTGTTCAAGGATACACACAAGAGGAGGGAATAGATTATACTGATGTCTTTGCACCTATTACAAGACTTGAGGCTGTGAGAATCTTCCTTGATTTTTGCAACATCCAAGAACTTCACTGTCTATCAACTTTATGTCAAATGTGCATTTTTATATGAGGATATTTATAGAAAAGTCTATGTATGTCAGCCACCTAGATTTGAAGACCCACAACACCCCAACTATGTGTGCAAACTGGATAAAGCTCTCTATGGGTTGCATCAAGCACCTAGGCTGTGGTATGAGACCTTGTCTTAGTTTCTTCTTAGGAATGGTTACAACAGAGGCACCATAGACAAGACATTGTTCATAAAGAAGTCCAGGAAGGACATGCTGCTTGTTTAAGTCTATGTTGATGACATAATATTTGGTTCCTTAAATGACCAAATATGCAAAGACTTTGAAAGCATCATAAGGAAGAAGTTTGAGATGAGTTCAATGGGAAAGATGGATTTCTTCCTTGGAATTCAAGTGAAGCAGATGGAAGAAGGGTTCTTCATCAATCAATCTAAGTATGCCAAGGACATCTTAGAAAGATTTGAGATGAAAGATTGTAAGCCAGCCAAGACACCCATACCCAGAAATCACAATCTTTGTCCTGATTCCGAGGGGGAGGATACTGATCAACATCAGTACAGGGCGATTATTGGATCTCTGATGTATCTCACTACAAGTAGACCTAATATCATGTTTGCAACCTGCATCTGTGCAAGATATCAGGCTGCTCCCAAGGTGTCTCACCTAATTGCTGCCAAGAGAATTCTTAGATACCTTAAAGGAGCTCCCAAACAGGGTCTTTGGTATCCTAAGAATAAGGACTTCAATCTCTATAGGTACACTGACAGTGATTATGGTGGCTGCAACATCAACAAGAAATTCGGAGGATGTCAATTTCTTGGTGGAAGGATTATCTCCTAGCAATGCAAGAAGCAATCATGTGTCTCAACATCAACTGCTGAAGCTGAATACATTGCTGCTGTGAGCTGCTGTGCTCAACTGCTATGGATTCAGAATCAGATGCTGGACTATGGTTTCATCTTCATGTAGACTCCTATCCACATAGATAACAAGAGTGTTATTTCAATCACAGAAAACCCGGTCAAGCACTCCAAGACAAAGCATATCGACATCAGGTATCATTTTATTATAGATATTCATGAGAAAAATCTAATAAAGCTAGTCAAAGTGAATTCAAATGAACAATATATTGACTTGTTCACCAAAGCCTTTGATGAACAAAGATTTAAATATTTAATTACAACTATTGGGATGATTAACATTGACTAGTTACTCTCTTTTGAAAAACCTTTTTAAATATGTCATGTCTATGTTGTCTAACTACAATCTAAGCCCTGTTTCAAAAAGGCGTTCTTCAAAAATCTAAGTGTAAATACTTCCGAAGATAAATTTACCATCTGAAGAAATCTTTATTCTTCTTCCGAAGGCAAGTTCATCTGCCTAAATATTATCTTACGAAGAGTTTTTAGCCTCGGAAGAACAATTGATCATAGATCAAATTTACCTCCGAAACTTACTAACTTCTATTCTCGGAAGAAGATTGTACTCTCCAAAGCAACTTGTCATTGAGACATGGTTTGCTTTTGGAAGTAAAAATGAATTCGGAAGACAATATTGAGAAACATAAGTGTTTTCTCTCGGAAGCAAGTTTACCTTTGGAAGAACATCTTTACTGTGTAAAGGGAAATCTTTGGGCCCTACTCTGTAAAAAGTAAGATTTTGTTGATGATTGTCGGAATATTTTAAATGTTTTATCTTACCACCTTTGTCAAATCGAAACCTAAACTGTCCTTTTACCTTATCGGTTTGCTTTTTAACCCCCATTTTAAAATTTCCGACTATCTCTCTTTACTTTCTTTACCACAGCTAAAGCCCCAAATTACCATCATCTTCTTCACTCACTCTCAAATTTCTCTAATCTTACCTTACCTCTTAACAATGGCCCTAAATCCCCAACATAATCAGGTCGCTATCCTTGACTCTTCAAAGGATGCCGACTTTGGCTCTATCATCGAATTTCTATCCCAATCGGCATATTTCACAGGCCTCACTGTTAACCCCACCATCTACTCTAACCATATGGCCAAATTCTAGGCCAATGGTCAAGATGAAACACTAAATGGTGAACGGATCATCCGTTCGAGGATTTGCGGACAAGAGATCAACATTGTTGAATCAACCATCAGGGAGCATTTGGAGCTTCATGATAAGGGCGCCCCTACTAAGTTCCCTAAATTTGAGTTGGAAGACACTTACACTTAGATAGGATATGGAGGCGATGTGCACAAGTCTACAGTCTACAAGTTTAACTTCTCCTACAATTGGAAGTTCTTGTTGCACATTGTCCTGTACTGCTTATCCAATAAATCCTGGGGATGGGATCAAATCTCATATGATTTGGGCTGCCTCGTCCAAGGGTTAGTAAAGGGCATGCGCTTCAAATACTCAAGATTTGTGCTGAACAACCTAAGAGGCAATCTCACCCGGGATCCATTCTACATTTATCCCCAGTTCATTCAGCACATAATCAACTATGAGCTGGACCAAGACAGATTACAATATGCAGATGTTCTACTGGTCCTTCACATGCTGCCTGGCATCTTCAAGACCTTGAAGAAGGTGTCCACCAACTTCTCTGCCAACGGCTCCTGGTGACATCCTTACAAGCCCAGCAGGTGATGAACCCACACCAGACACCACCACTAAAATGCCAATCACTTCTTCCCACCCAATCAAGATTACATACACTAAACGCCCCAAACGAACCCCTGATCAATCTACTCTAATTGGTCAGGTCCCCTCTGTTCAATCCAAAAAGGCTCGAGTGGAACTCAAGGCTCCCACTCAGCCAGAGGTCCAACCATCCTCCACCATTGACTTCAATGTCAGCGTTGAGTCTCCTCAGTCTCAAGCTGACGAGCCCACAACCCAAGCCTTTAGCCCTCAGGGTAAGTCCCAACACTCCCCTAAGCAGCCAAAAAGGGACACCAACATCATTGGATCATTTGCTCTCGTAGAAGAACCCGTAGGTACTAACCAAGGTCCCGGGTCATTGGATTTAACCTCTTTATCCCTTATTGACCTATCAATCCTACCTGATGAGGACATTATATTTCATCCAAGCCATGATGTTGATCTACCATACCACTCTTTAGATCAACTGAGCCCCAGGGAACCTCTAATGTCTAGCCCACATCAGCAATACCTAACTGAGGTGTGTCAAACTGGTGTAGAGGTGACTCATGTAGGCTCAGCTACCACTACTAAGAGTGCTTCAATAACCTCTTAGGACAGTGGTAACATAAGTGGGATTGAGTCTATGGAAACCTTGCCTCTTGATGACTCTGAAAGAGACATCAGCAAGCAAGGGTATCCAGGGCGCCAAGAAACCACTACGGGTGGTGATGATGAACATACCATGTATGTTATCTCATCTCCCGATGATTCTTCGAAAGAAGATGATGGTAGCCTAAAACTCATTATTAGAGAACTGATTTCTAAAATCTCAAACCTTGAATCAAAGGTTAAGACTTTAGAGGACAGGTCTACCACTCAGCAACTTGAGAGTGAAGATCTCATGGCCCAACTAGCTGAGACACAGATTGAGAAGTCTATTAGGCATGTACATACTAAGGTTTCTTTAAGTTCTTCCTCTAGCTCATCTACTTCTCAAGATGATGCTACAAGAAAGGGGGAGAATGTACAGAAATAAAGACATGAGGAATCCTTCCTTGCCATCACAACAACTTCCTTTGATGCCATATCTTATTTGTATCCCACACAACAACACCCGAAAACTACCTTCCCTCAACCAGCTCCTATCACTATTCAAGTGGATCCTAAAATGCTTATAGACCTCAACAGGTTTATAACCATATTTTTTATAAGCTAATCCATTGAACAACCTTCCCCTGATGTAGTCGTTGCCTACTTTGGAGCTGAGGAGCTTCAAAGACTGAGTGCACCACCTACCTCTAAAAAGGAAGTTGGTCAACCTAAGGTCTCTGTTGAACCCGAGATTAACTTCAAAGGGGATACACAGACTCATGGCCCAGTAACCAATTTTAAGGGATAGTAGTGCAGTTCTAATTACTTCTGAAGCAGAAATACAAGCTGCAGAAGGAATAATTGAACTGTCTTCCTCATCCAATGATCTGTTCATCACAGAGGCTATTCTGGACCTAGCCTCTGAGGTAAACAGTGAGGACTTCCTTACAACCCCTCTCTCCCAAACACCACAAGTCCAACCCCACTCTCCCTAACCTAAATCTTCTAAACCTGAGTCTCTAAAGGCTGAATCTTCCTCAGATCCTAAGGGGAAGAGGAAGCTCACTACTAAGGAGCTTCTAGAGGAAGAAAGGTTAGAAAAGCTTAAGAAGAAGGGAAGAACTGATACTAGAAAGCTGTTGGCTGCAAGTAGCAAAGCAGCAGCATCCGCTCAAGAAAGTATCAACAACAAAAGGAGAGTGGAGGTTATTGACAGGCTCATCAGCCTGGGAGTAGTCAATGAAGACATCCTTCTACTCCCACTTGATGAGCTTGTAAGGCTGGAGAAGGCAACCTTGCTACAAAAGGAAAAGGAAGAAGCAGCAAGGTTGGCCGAAGAAGAGGAGAAGAGGAAGAGGAAGGAGGAGGCTACGAAAAGGTAAAGGAAGGAGAGAATAGCCTTTCTCTACTCAAGAGGCTATTCTCAAGAGGAGCTGGCACCTCATGATTATGACACGATCTTATTTCTTTTCCACAAAGAGCAAGATCAAATCAACAAAGAGAGGAAAAGGACTGCCAGGGAAAAGCTGAGGGAGAGAAACAAGAATGGGGAAGAGGCACAACTTGCCGCTACCAAGAAGGTGGGAGATAAGGAATGGATGAAAGCCTATCTAAAGCCCATGGCTTCACCGGCAGGCAAGTGGGTCCTATGTCTAAGAAGACCCTACAGCGACATGTCAGTGACATCAAGGCTGACATTCGCTTAGGAAGAAGGCGGGAGGTAAGCCAGTTATCAAGTGTTCAGAAGAAGGCATCCAGACCAACACCAACTCCCAAACCAGCACAACCTACACCTACACCTCTTCCTTTCCCCATCAAAATTGAACCAACCACAGAACCTTACACCCCTGAACCCACACCATCAGCCTTACCTACACCCTCACCCACTGTTTCCCAACAACCACCACCACCTATCCTTAAACCCAAAACACAACCCAGAACCCAATCTTTACCCAAACCTTCTTCTGAATCTTCTAAGTCCCTGACCTTAGAAGAATTCAAGGAAATCAAGAGGAAGCTCATCAACTGCATAACATTGAGCGACACCTATTATGAGGAAGAGTCAATTAACCTGAAATATATTGATGGCTCTTCTAGTTCCCTCACAAGAGATGCATTCCTTGATCTACCTAGGGGAGCACTAGACCAAGCTCTCCAACTTCTTGCAACCAACTCAGATATTCTTACGGAAAAAGAGAAGAAGTTAAGAAGGAGGCTAGTGACTCTACTGGACACTAGGAAGGGGGAAAGCTTTCATCCAAACCCCTCTATCCTAGAAAAAAATAGTCCAGTGGAGGTTCGATGAACCTTCCCATAGCTTTGTTGTGGAAAGAGAGAATGGTGAGGTAAATAGGGTTGATACCTCATCTCTGCTACACTCTAGTAGATTTGACCTTGCAGAGTTAGAAGAGAAACAATTCTCTAATCCCTCCAACTCTTAGGTTGCTGCTCACATCAGAAATCATCTGAGCAGTCTTAATCTGGCTGAGCTAACAAAGAAGGCCAAGACTGAAGAAGAGTTGAAAATGAGAGCAAAGGATGAGGAAGAAGGCACAACTACAAAAGGAAAACCATTCCTTCAGATGGTTGAAGGCTCAACTTCTGATCCTATAGTTGGATGGGAGTATGACTACAATTCCCATCAACTAACTCTCTTCAGAGGGACGCAACAAAGGTTGCATGTCATTCAAAACAACAGACTTGATCTACTTTCTACGAATGACTCGTACCAGCTCCTCACCACCATATTATTGATTAATATAGTTTTCCTATTTATTTATTTTATTCATAAAGGGTATGTATGTCATTTTATATATAGGTTATTAATTGTTTTCCCTTTTTTACCCCCAGTAATTAGGATGTTATTGACTTTCAAAGATGGATAAAGATTGCAAGATTGTTGGATCATATGAGGCTGATGCCACCAAAATAACACTTAGAATATTTTTGAAGTATAATTAAAGAAGTCTTCCGAAGCTAAAGCTGCTCTTCCAAAGACGAGTTGAAGATCTTCCAAAGCTTAAGTATGAAGAACTTTCGAAGGAAAAACTAAGTTTTCTGAGACTAAGTACTTTTACTTCCGAAGTATATGAAGAACTTCCAAAGGTAGAACCAAGTCTTCCGAAGACCAAGTAATTCTCCTTATGAAGCATTCATACTTTGAAGATCCAAGACAAAGTCTTCCGAAGAATGAAGTCACAAAGACTTGGAAGAAGTTGATTCTTCCGAAGTATAAATGGCCTCGGAAGAACTTATTCTTCCGAAAACATTTTGCCTTCGGAAGAATCAACTATGAACCGGTGGACATAAGTATGGGTTGTCTGATATCCGCTGACAACTCTGATACATTGCATGGCGTTTTCCCACTTCCATGTAGTTGACCATACTTTAATCCACTATTTACCTTTTTCAGTTAGTACAGTTATCATACTTAGTTGGTGACAAAAGGTAAGTCATGGACCTGTCATGACTACCTAATCTAGGATATTATTTTATCTTAGATATTTTACTTTTACCAATGTAGTATTTTCTTAGCGGTAAATTCCAGCTTGTTTTCCAAGTATAACCGGCTGTAGATAGTAGTATATATAGTTTCTCATTGTAACTTATGTAACCATGCTTGTAAGAGTCTTGTAATACAGAGTTGAGAAATAATATATACAAGTATCTTGAAAACCATTTTTGTATTCATTAATTTATTACATTATTGTCAACTTAGTTAGAGATTCTCTTCATTAACCGAATGAGACTTAGTGAGTTTGTGATATACAAAACTTGTGTTGAGAGACCAACACCGATCCTGCAAGGATCAAAACTCGAATCTTTTGTTCATCATATCCTCATCTTCAATATAACTATAATAATCAAAATCAAACTTTTGGTGAAATCATTAAAACTGTATAATCACGTTCATGATATCATCATTTTCTTGCCCAACGGATTCATTATTAGTTCTCAAAATCAAAATCAGAATTTCATATCAACATATTCAAAGGTAAGAATGGACTATTTGAATTAAAGATATTTGTCAATTAACTACGCAATACAAGCAACATTTCTTTTGAAATTGTTCACATGTCATTCACGTATAAATAAAATATATTTCTTTGTAGTGTCGCATCTTGTTTTCCAATTAATATAATTCATTTTGAAGGGAAATGTTGTCCCGTAAAGGTTTTCGTACGACCGTTAACCGGTTGGTGATTCTATCCAAAATAAAATGGAGCTAATGGCTATTGAAGTCAACACGATGTTGATGAAGAAGGAAGTCAACACGATGTTGATGAAGAAGGTAATATAGCAAGAGTTGACTAAAAGAGGAAGAAATGTTTTTCTCTCTACTATGGTGTTTTTGGTATCATGATGTTACTAATTGTCCTTTGAAACAAGAGTAGTTTATTTGTTTTTGGGATGACGTTGAATAACTATCAACAAAAATGAATTTTATATATTTTAATGATTGGTGTTGTGATTATAATTGATAAACTTTTAGTATCTTTGTTAGTGTTGTTGCAAGTTTAAGCTTTAAATTTACTGGAATTAATTTATTTTTAAAATTTGTCTGTTTTACATATATGTAAATTCGCTTAAATATCAATTAGAGTAATTTTGATAATTCTTCAACTCATTATGATAATGTGTTTGGTAATGATTTATCAGTTAATCGTAACGGTACATTGTATAAAATTTATTTATACGCATAAGGTTATTAAAATGATTTTATAGAGAAAAAGTATATAAAGGTAAAGATAAATTAATAGGTTTAAAATTATTAAGAATGAAGAGTACAAGGTAATGATTTGATGTTAAAACAAATATCAAATCACTACTCTTGATTAGAGTAATTTAAAATAAAATAAAAGATATAAAAAAGGACGGAAGATTAAATTTACACCGCTGTTAATGTGTACATATTTTATACCGCGGTTAATGTGTACATAATTTATGTGTGTTTAAAACAATGTATTAATTCAAAGGTTAATAAAGTTTATATATAATCAGAACGTTATGTACATATAGAGTTAATTCAAACAACCGGATATATATCACAAAAAACCAGATGACTATATTACAAATTAATATATATTAGTAAATTTCTTTCGGTAATCTTCGATGTAGGTTTAAACTCTTGGTACCTGAAATTCAATAAAAAAATATATCATAAAAAGACAAAATGAACATTTAAAATATATTAACATATTTTGAAAAACATTTTAAAATTTTTTAATTTATCACGTATGTAAGTTATTTTCACACATGTGTAACACTATTATTACGCATGTGTAAACTTACGATTTCAAAAAACATCAAGTAATAAATGTATGTGTAAGTCATTTTTACACATGTGTAAAATATTTTGTACGCATGTCTAAATTATTTTTTACACATGTGTAAAAGTCACTTTAGCCATTTCTAAGCTACTTCTAAAATACAGTTTTATATAAATCACAATTAATTTTATATAAACTAGAGTCAAACAGTTTTATATAAATCATTAGTAATTATTTTATACAAATACAATTTTAAAAATAGTTAATTAATTACCAATTTAACACAAATTAAATGGCATTGGTCATCGATTAACAGACAAGCCACAATGCTTATGATGTGTCTACACAGGGCTACACAAGGCTAGTACATAGATTTGCTATCATCACACATATGTGTCATAAAAATGAATGTTTATTATGTGTATACACAAGGCTAAAAACATAGAAAAATAAACTAAAAATTTGTAAAATCATAAAATTATTGTTATCAATGCGAATAAGAAGTAGTAAAAAGACTGAAAACAAAGTGTTACACATGTGAATGTGTTCACTAATTGTCAGATTCTTATTAAATATGTAACAGATTTTTAATGGTAAAAAGTTAACATATGTGTCAAACAGAATGTTTATCAAATATATTACTTTACACATGTGTTAAAATTGGTAACATGTGTGTTAAATTTGACAAGACATGTATTAAAGTGTCACCCAGTCAATTTTCACAAACGGGGTTTTACCGTTAGGCGCGTGACATACCAGGATCTTAGCTGTTAGTTACACCAAACAACACATTTATTACAAAACATAGTTAATCATTAGTAATAAAAATTCCTAAAAATATAGTTAATAACAAAATCATGAAAATACTTGCGGAAGTGTAATTCAATCATAATTCAAATGGCGCAAAACACGCGCAAACCCATTAATATAACTTGTTAAAATCTGAATAGTTCATTTAACCCAAATGATGATGAACGCAATGATGTGATGATCCTAGCCGTGTACAATTAAGAACCTGAAAGAAACATGCTAAAGTGTCAACACAAGGTTGGTGAGTTCATAGGTTTTGATAAACAGTAATATAATCGAACACAGGTACAGTAAACAAAGTAATATCAGTAGATAGCTAGTCTACATAACAAGTTACATAGTGTATGAAGTTCACAACATCAGAACACTACCTAAGACCCCCCCCCCCCCCCACTGAAACCACACCCAACCTACTCCCCTAAGGTGGAACCCGCAACCCACTCCCAAGCATACATACATACGGGGCACACATACATAACACGCGTACTACAAGAACCCATGCATACCACTATACATCGCAGAACATGCTCACATATACAACACACCGGTGTGCAACAGAACAATGAACATACACACAAACACCAAGCCAACCTGAACATGACACCCCGACGTGAAACCGCAGCCAAATAATCAAAGTAACGAATGAGAATCTAACCAAGCAATATGCGGAATGCTTTCGATGATTCCTTAGGCTGCGAAACGATGACGGTTACTGAAAAGGTGACAGCTACCGAGAGAAAGGTTGCCGGAGGCACGTAACAGGGAACGAGGTTTCCGAAGACTCGCGCACGGTGAGGTTCTCGACGGTGCCAGCAGGGCTTTGATGCTGGAAGTGCCAGCAGTGCAAATAGGGTTATAGGGGGTTAGGGAGGGGTGGTTAATATAAGGAAGTCAACTTTGCTAGTTGACATAATGGTCCCTTAATTTTATACAATTTGCATTCTAAGGTTATTAATTAGCTTAGGTTAACTTAAGGTTAAGTATTATTAATTAAGTGAAATTAACTAAATTTAAAGTAGCAAGGAGAGATTTGATAACGAAAGCGATGTTAACCTGAAATTACGGGGTGTCACGTAAAGTTTCATAACTATTTTTAACTCGTGGGGTAAATTATGCATAAAATAAACTACAAATGTGTTAAAGTTTTCAGTTAGTTTCTAACCATTAAAACATCTATTACACATGTAATAAAAATCTGACATTTTTAAAATATCCAAATAAATGAAAAGTTTCTCAAATATATTACTTACACATGTGTTAAATGTGATAACACATGTGTTAAAGTTTTTATATCTTTTTACTACATGGGGTAGGTATGCAGAATAAATATAGCACACTTGTTAAAGTTTTTAGTTGGTTGAAGTTTTGTTAATACTTCTAACAAATCTACACAACAAAATTATGTTTCTTTTAATGCCTCAATCAACTTTCACCAAAACCCTAACAAATCTACCATATTTTAACATTATAAAACAAAATTTGAGGGCTTAAAACCATAAACAATCTAACACAGGCTACACGAACACAGACCACAACCTGACACAAAACTAACAAA
>CM046435.1:48471511-48529011 GCA_025506505.1 Flaveria sonorensis
ATTGACCAGCATATAGTCAACCTGTAGGTATATATGGTCAACAGATGGGTTAATTAAAATAATAAAAATATTATTAGCAGGTCGATTTAGATACAAAATTATTATAAACAACAATGTATTGATTCAATTAAATAACAAAGTAACTAAAGATCTAAATTAATATGCAATGCTTGCTGGTACATAAATAGATTGCGGGTTGTAGTATGAATCTTTGCAGGTACATAATAAGTTTAAACTTGCAGGTATATATGTTATGTTTTTTTCATCTTGCTGGTAGAATATCAAACAAAAGATAAAGTAGCAATGAAAGTTGTATATCATTAAACAATTACAATACAACTCAGATAAAGTAAGCATCTAAAACAATAATTTGCTCATATGATTGAACCATCTTAAGTAATATATAGCTAAGAAACGATAACTTGACACTTGCACATAACTAAACAATTACAATATAACTCAGATAAAGTAAGCATATAAAACACCCTATTTTATATGACTAAGTGGAAAGTCAAAGAAGGTACTTCATTGATGTTCTTAGTACGGTAAAATGATACAAATACAACAAAAAACCACAATAATTTAAACTAAATATTACACCATAGTAAGGTAAAATGATACAAACATAACAAAAAACCATAATAATTTAACGTAAACGTTAGGAAACATATAAGATAACGTTTTAACCCCAAGAAGAGTAAACAAATGACACTAATCATTTAATTCTTTTAAAGCTTAATATCATATAATCAAAGATTAAATGATGAACAAAACAACATCTTATAATTGTTTCAAGATATAGAGTTTCAAAACATATTAAATAGATTATTTAGAAAGCTAAGATAGAGTTTCAAAATAAATTCATCATCATTTACCCAACTACAGATACATCAAAACAATTTGCACGTATCAAAAGAATTCCAATCAAACATAATATAATATGGCAGTATACATAAAAAGAAATAAATAAGTTTAAAAATCAAAAGCATGTAATAACTCTTTAAAGATGGATTGTCGAAGCAGATCACCTTCAAATCAAAAAAAAATGAAAGAAAAATAATATCAATCCAAAATTACAATCGCAGAAGATGAAAAGCTTAAATATAATAAAAAAATAAATACATTTTCTAGAAGAAAACTTGAAGAAACCAAAGCCAAAATGATAACGTTAATGAAGTTTGTCGAAGGCGCTATCATCAGAGTTTATAAAGACAAATCGCGAGTGTTCCAAACAGATACCATTTTTTAAAGTTTTTCAAGCATGATTTTTTAAACAAAATGAAATTATTTTTTTAAGAAACAAGATGTTTAAGAAACAGTTAAAAACAATTTCATAAACGCAAGTTTAAAATTGATATTATTGTTGTTTTACTTGAAATATTTACATATTTAATTTAATCATATTTTATATGAAAATATTGTTTTATATTTTCTAAATTTTTATTCAAACTATTTGATATTTTATTTATTCAATCTGTGTGTTACAAATCAATATGATTTCGTTTCCAAAGAAAGATACCAATGAATTCCTTCGAATTGGAAAGGAATCGATAAAGAAATCCCGTAATTTTTATCAAATTCGAATATAAACCGAGCATTTAATGGATTTGAAGGTGATCTGCAGTTTTTGTAGATTAATTATTTGAGGAAAGAAGAATCATCGGGTTTGATTTCATTTTCAAAAAAAGATGCACTCTAATTTAGGGTTAAATTTCTAAATTTTCCCTAAATGTCTCTAAATAAATCTAGACTAACATTGAAAACATATATATATATTTAGGCGGGAATTGAAAAAAATAGAGTTTTAAGAGAATGGCACGTGCCACTAAAGTTATTGTTTTATTAATAAGTATAGATATATGAAAGGGATCACTTGAAAACTATATTATAATTGAAAATCATAAAAATTTATATCTAACCATTAATATATTTAATCAATGGCTTATATTAATAGTGGTATTATTGAAAATATAGTGAAGTTTAAATCGTAAAATTTTAATAATTAGTGGCATTTTAAACAAAATAAAATTTATGTTTCTCTTTCATCTTTATTAATTTACTATTCACTCTCCTCTCTCCTCTCTCCTCTCTCCTAATCATCTATTCTCTCTCATCTTTTCTATTTACTTTAAAAAATTAAAACAAGTTGTGTTGTTTATATGAAACTGCACTTACATACACCAGAATATAAATTTAAAAAAATTAAGAGTGCTACATATGTATATGTTACAATGTAACAGCAGATGTTATGTATACGCAACAACATATGTTATGTATACGGAACACCTATACGTAACAACACTTGTTAGGTATACGTAACAACACTTGTTGATAATCATTATTGTAAATTGATTATCTTATGGATCATTCATATGTTAGGAACCTTTTATTTTTAAATAGATTGAATGTTCAATGTATAAACATATATTTTACTAGATTCTTCATGATTTCTTCGTTTTTTAGATGATTGTACTAAAATAATCACCTGAAGAATTATTTGAGAAATTGTTGATAATAATGATTTACATATACGTAAACATGAAAAGGGTTAGTTTTAAAAGTGATGAGTACCGAGATAAAGATTTACATATTTGTAAATATAAGATAAATTTGAAAAATGAATGATCAATATAAGGATTTACATATATGTTTGATTAAAGTGTGGATATTTAATACGATAAAAAACTATAGACATTATATTGTTCAAAGATCATGTTCGTGACTAACCTTCCAGATGGAATATCAGATAAAAAAACTATATACATTATATTTTTCAAAGACCAAGGTGAACTCGTTAATGCTTATGTAGCTAGAAAGAAAGATGTGGGTACGGGAATACATTTGGATTCATCCGACACCTAAATGTGAAGGACATCAATATGCTGCTGGCAAAACTAAACTGTATTAAGTATGAAGGTCTCAAATTTAGTGTTAATTAATGTAGCTAAGTATGCAAAGCAGAAGGCTATGCCAAAATCTAAACCAAACATAGGACCCCTGCAACAAAGTCATCCAGTCAAAGAAAATATACAGATGGTTGATGAAGGTAGGCACTGTAAAGTGAAAGAAACAATTTCTTTTAAGGAAGCTTTGGTGGGAAAGCAAAAACTAAAACCACCATATGCCTTCCACGAAAGTGGAGGCAAACCGCGATGGTGGGATTTGTAAAAAGCATGGTGTTGTTAGATAAATCTTAAACAATTATGGGGCAAGTATAATTTTCAATCTGAGTGGGTGAATGCTCAAGGGAGGTCAGGGGGACTTTTATCTATGTGGGGTCCTTCTCTATTTTTGAAGCAAAATGTTATCAAAAGCAAGAATTTTTTGCTAGTTTCGGGGCAGTTGACGGGGAGGTTTGAAAGTTTAAATGTGGTTGATATATATTCTCCTCATGATTTGAAAGCCAAAAAGGCTAGCTCTTTGGAAATCATGGAAGCTATACCTGGTATGTGGATTTTCTTGGGTGGTTTTAATGAAGTTAGATGGCCGGAAGATAGGTTCAATTCAGAATTTAATCAAGCTAGTGCAAAGGCTTTCAATGATTTTATTTATAATGCCAATCTAGTCGAATATCACATGGGTGGTTGTAGGGACTAAACATTTGGATTACAATATCGTTTTAACACATACTAGATGAACAACATGTAGTATGCGTGATAACATTTCGCACAACATGCATGCGACAACATGCATGCAAAAAGAGGACACACAGTTGATGCATGCGAAATGTTTGGAAAAAAATACATGCATGCATGCGAAAAGTTTAATATACTTTATTAATACGAAAAGTGCATGGTGGTTACATGCATGCAACAAGTTATGGAAATGCATGTTTAATACATGGAATGCGAGAAGTTTGGAACTGCATGTATATATATTTGCATGTGTGTGAGTGCGAAAGGGTGGTGGCACAATTAACCGAGAAACAATAGTGCAACTTTTAGTGAGTGTGTTTTAGTTTATTTTCGCTCAAAACGAACAGATCACGTTTGTGATTCGTCCACCCTCGGGTGAGATCGATCTTGTATCGATTATCATTGTAATCATTTGACGTATTATATACATTTGAATTTTGATGAGTTTATCATAAACATATGAAGTACATTGTTATCTCGATTGATTCAAGTAAAGTGTGCACCCGTCTTCATGTATTATCAAGTGCAACCAACTAACGGAGTTCGATTCGATCGATTTTGGACTTTACAGTGGTCTTAAATTTACATACTCAACTGGGGATGGGAGGAAACAAAGCTCTTTGAATGGGTCACCTACCTTGGGACCTGATTATAAAGCTCTTTGAATCCAAACTATCGTCATGGAAAGCGTCATGATTGTCAAGGGGATGAAGGTTTACGTTGGTTAAGGCTGTTCTTGATAGCCTACCCATTTATTATTTCTCCCTGTATAAGGCCACAAAAAAAGTTTTGGAGACCCTTGATAAAAGTAGAAGAAATTTTCTTTCGGGGGGGAACAAAAGACAAATAAAAATTTCATTGGGTTGGATGGGATTCAATAACATCTCCAAAGCAAAAAGGTGGTCTTGGTTTAGGATCACTGAATGATATGAATAGCTGTCTACTAGCTAAATGGTGGTGGAGGTATAAAATGGAACCGAATCATTTATGGAGAAAAGTGGTGGATAGTATACATGCTAATTCGAACTCCAATCTTCCTATTCCTTGTAAAAAGTCTATTGTTGGACCATGGAGTATGATTGTGACAACCCACCCTAAACTCACCCAATTTCTTTGTGCCAATGCAGTAAACCAGTAATGTAACACAACAATGTAACGCAATTTTTGAGACGAAAATTCTTTCAACATGGGGATAATGTGACATCCGGTAATTTTCCGTTACCTAACTCTGTTAGTTCCCTTAGGTCTTGCATACACGTGTCGTGAGCACACACTAGTTGTCGTTGAACGTTGGTGACCTAATAATAATTAACAATGGTTATTAGATAATAATTTAATTAATGATGTTAATTATTAATTTGTAGTTATATGATTTGTGAATTTTAAATATTATTTGTAGGTTTTGCCTTGTAACGTGTCAACGTGTTATATTTATTTCATGTGTTTTGTAGCTAGTGAAAATTATACATGATTATTATTGTGGGTTAATAATGTTGTGTTTTGTGGTTAAAGATTGTTAAAAATGTTAAAAAGATTAATTTTTTATAAAATATAATCAAGGAGGGTTATAGTGTTATTATCCTAAAACTTAAACTTAACAAAATTAAAACCCTAAATCCCCACCCAAACCCCCATTGCGGCCAAGACCTTAAACGCACACACACAATTCAATTTTGATCAACAACAACAATCATTCATCGATTTTGATTAGTTCCAAGTGATTCTAACGTGTAGCAACTGCCAATTCTTGATTCCTACGCGATTAAAGGTTAGATTTTTATTGGGTTTTCATGGTTTTTGATGCTTGATGATTCCTAGTTTGATTTTTATAGAAGAAGTTGAAATTGATGATGGTTTGTTGATAATATGATGTTAGTTATGTTGTATGAATGTTAATCTATGTAAATTATGCAAGAAAACTATAGTTTTGTCATCTAGTTCATATATTGCCAAAATTGGAAACTTTTCTTCATATGAATTTGTGTTTTGATGAAATGTTGATGTTAGAAGGATGATTATGATTACTATGAACTAGATAGGGTATGTATTGATGAATTTGGGTTGAAATTGATGAAAGGTTAGATTTTGGGATGTCACTTTCCCAAAAGGGAAACTTTATTTGTATGAAACGTGTGATTTTGTGTTCTGATCATGTTTAGGATGTTAGGAGCATACTAGAGTGATCATGGATGATGTCTAATGTGTTGGATTGTGATGATTGCGTCATATAGTTGGTTAATGACACTATGGGAACATATAGGTTTTCTTGAAAAATGTGCAAGTGTACACGTTATGTGTCATGATGAATTGTGATTGTTGATTATTATAATGTTGATGCCTTGGTTGTATGAATTACATGTGGGATATTGATGATGGGTATCATACACGCGGGCGAATCTAAGGCCCCTACTTTATAGGATTGGTAGGGTTTAGGGTGTGTAGCGGTGAGTGGCTTCACATGGCACGTTGTGAGTGACTAAACCCAATGTGTTGTAGTGGAATCTAAATGTGAACATGTGGTGTATGATGAATTGGATTGCGTGCGTTGTATGATAACCTGGGTTAGCATGAAAAGCATGATAAGACTTAAGTATTGCAATGTGGCTTATGAGAATAACTTGGAAAGTAGTCTGTGATGGTATGATGATTTATGAATTGCTATACTTGATCAAACAAGAACCTAACTTGACATGTCATCAACGGGTCAAATGGGTCAACTAAGTCAAATGAGTCTTGTTTTCCCAAAACCATGGGTCAACGTGTTTATTGAGCACTTAGGGTTGTTAACCTTTCTATGTACACGTACTTATGTACTTGCGTGTTCTAGGTAACCTTTGAAGGGTTGTCTTTCCACTCATTGTTAGCTTTTGTTATCGCTCGTTTGCGCATTAGGTGAGTTCATGCCCCACTTTCATTTACTCTCTTTTTGGGGGAGAAAGCATACTCTATTTTAAAACGCTTTACTATTATAACATGTGTTTAGTAAGACATAGTGTGATAAACCATTGAAAGCCCTTACACTTTCGGATCGTTAATTAAGGAATCTAGTTGCAAATCTTGGGTAGTACTACTGGGTCTGACAAACCCCACCCATAAGACTGGAGGTCAAGCGGGTGCAATATTGTCCTAAACGACTAACAGCGTCACAACCTGGTATGTCGTGGCGGTAGACAAACTGACAAATATAGTCAGCTTTGATCGCGAAATTAGTATTGTTATTTACTAATGAAATTATACTAGCTATCTATTTCAATGCACTTGTTATGTTTTACTAACGCAGTTGTTTATGATTGATTATAAACTCTTGAACTCACCAACCGTCGTGTTGACACTTTAGTATGCTTTTCTCAGGTCGATACTAGCAGCTTGCCGTTGGCGCATGCATGAGTCATGCAATCCTTGAACAAGCATTATACTGTCTTGTCATATTAAATACTTTCACACTTTGGTTTGGGCGCGTGTTTTGTGCAGTTTCATTTGTTACTTTATGTTTGAAATTTTTATAAAATGCTTCCTCAAATGTTACACTTCCGTGAATGTTTTAAAGTTTCAAACTCTGATTTATTTTAATTTGTTGCATATAGTGTCGTTCTGAGTAACTAATGACTGAGATCCTGGTTTGTTCACTCACCTCGCGGTAAAACCCCGCACGTGCATTTTGAGGGTGTGACAGATTGGTATCAGAGCCATTGGTTATAGGGAACTAGGTTGCATACATACTATTTTATAACCGCACAGTTTGTTAGTTACTCGTTACTTATTTTTACTGTATACTCATAGACATACACATCACATACACTACAGTATGGCATCATCTTCTTCTTCATCCCCTATTCAGCACGCACCGGGAAAGGAACCCAAGGTTCCTATTGTTCTTTTGTCGTCTAAGAGTTATGGTTCTAGACCCCCTTACGTTCATAGATGATGTGTACTTTCTGGACGAGCCAAAGATTGAGCGGGACATGACTAACCCTTACAATTGGGACTGGTATCGCACTACACTGATTAAGATGCTAGAAAAGGAGGGTGTTTCATTCACGATCCCTACCGTTACTAGAGACGCCATATTATACCTCCTACCCTGTACTCCTTATAGGGCTATCGCCTCTGTGGTGGCCTCACGTGACCGACTACGACGAAATGTCGAGGAGAAATTTAAAAGGTTGGACGCGCGACAGGAGGATGACAGCCAAGTGTATGAGGAGATGGAAGACTCGTGGCTCGATATGCGAGGATGCCAGGATGGTCAGACATGAGAGATCCAGACTCTACGTGGACAGGTTGCTGAGTTGACGGTTACTCTGAATGCGACGCACGATCAGATTCATGAGGCTATAGTTAGTATACATGAGTTGGAAAACTAGCTCGGGCCTCAGGAGGCCCCGATGGAGAAGCCTCAGGAGGTACCAGAGGAGGTACCCGAGGAGGAGCTAGAGGAATATCTGGAGGACGAAACGGATGAAGTCTAGAAGTTGGAGGCTAAGTTCTAGCAGTTAAAGATGGTGAACGAGATGCACAAGAGGATCGAGCTTTATTTACGTGGGTTGGTTCCTGAGATTCAGAGTATGGTGACAGCCTCTAACCCTGCCACCATACAACAAGCTATTAGGTTAGCCCACAGGCTGACCGATCAGGCAGTGGAACAAGGGAAGTTACCCAAGTGGGGCGTGGTGGCTAGCGTATCGGATAACAAACGCAAGTGGGAAAATACTTGCATAAGGGCTCATCCTCTAGCAATGAACACCAGCAGCAGCAACAACAACAGCAAAGAAGATTCGACAACAACCAAAATTTTAATAGGTCATCTTCCTCAAACCAAGGACAAGGTGGATACGTGGGGAAGCATCCAAAGTGCAACTGGTGCAACTATCATCATATCGAAAAGTGTGATAACTTCAAATGTCAGTGTTGTGGAAAGCTAGGGCACGCAGCAAAAGATTTTAATGGCGAATTGGTGAAGAAGCCACAACAAACACAGGAAACTCCAAAAGGCTACTTTGAATGTGGAAAAGAAGGTCATTACAAGAGGAACTGCCCTCAGTTGCGGAAGAATGGCAATGGTGCTGGGAATAATGGGAACAATAATAACAACCCTGGTAATGGTGACAATAACGGTGGCAACAACGAAGCAGCTAAAGGGAGAACCTTCATCATGGGTTCAGGTGAGGCTCTAAACGACCCTCTTACTATTACTGGTAAATTTCCTGTTAATGGTTGTTTTGCTACTATATTGTTTGACACTAGAGCCGATAGAATTTTTATCTCTACTAAGTTTAGTAGTCTCTTAAAAGATATGCCTTCTACGTTGGAATTTAGATATACTGTAGAATTAACTGAAGGTAAGCAAATCCACATGACACACATCCTTAATGGTTGTAAGATAGAACTTGCTGGTCATACCTTTAATATTGACCTCATACGTGTTACACTTGGGAGTTTTGATGTAGTCGTGGGCATGGATTGGCTTTCCGACAAGCAGGCAGAAGTCATATGTCGTGAGAAGATTATACGAATTCTTGTTGGTGGAGAAATTCTCTCGGTCAGAGGAGAGAGGTGTGGTGCAGTGATAGGCATCATATCATATATGAAAGCACAGAAGTTGTTACACAAGGTCTCTTAGCCATATTAGCCCTTGTAATCGACAAGCAACCGGAGGAAAATAAGATACAGAATATTCTGGTAGTTCTTGACTAACCTGAGGTGTTTCTAGAGGATCTTCCTGGACTACAATCTCATTGTCAAGTTGAGTTCCAAATTGATTTGACTCCCGGAGCCGCTCCGATTGCGAGAGCACCTTACCTGTTAGCTCTGAACGAACTTCATGAACTATCTGCACAACTTCAAGAGCTGTTAGCTAAAGGGTTTATTCGATTGAGCACATCACCATAGGGAGCACCTGTTCTCTTTGTCAAGAAGAAGAATGACACATTTCAAATGTGCATCGACTACTGAGAATTGAACAAAGTTACAGTCAAGAATCGATACCCTTTGCCTCGTTTAAATGATTTGTTTGATCAACTTCAAGGATCAAGCTATTACTCTAAGATTGATTTGAGATCTGGTTATCATCAACTGAGAGTTCGAGATGAAGACATCTCAAAGACTGCATTCCGTACACGTTATGGTCATTATGAGTTTTTGGACGTGCCATTTGGGTTGACAAATACACCAACAGTTTTCATGGATCTCATGAATCGTGTGTGCAAACCCTATCTTGATCAGTTTGTTATCGTGTTTATCGATGACATATTGATCTATTCGAGGACCAAGGAAGAACATGAAGAGCACCTACGTCTAATTTTGGAATTACTTAGAAAGGAACAACTATATGCCAAGTTTTCCAAGTGTGATTTCTGGATACGCAAAGTACAATTTCTGGGTCACATAGTTAACGAGAAAGGAATACATGTCGATCCAGCAAAGATTGAGGCGATAAAGAATTGGTCGGTTCCCAAGACGCCTAGCGAGATACGACATTTTCTTGGACTGGCAGGATATTATTGGTGTTTCATTGAGGGATTCTCTAAGATCGCTCAACCTCTCACAGCCTTGACTCATAAAGGAACAACGTATAAATGGGGTGATAATCAGGAGTATGCTTTTCAGTTGTTGAAACAAAAACTGTGTAGCGCACCGATATTGGCATTACCTGAGGGAAGTGATGACTTTGTGGTCTACTGTGATGCTTCTAACCAAGGACTTGGTTGTGTCTTAATGCAACGTGACAAAGTGATAGCCTATGCTTCAAGACAATTGAAGGTGCACGAGAAGAACTACACCACCCATGATTTGGAACTGGGTGCGGTAGTTTTTGCCTTGAAGATCTGGAGACATTACTTGTACGGTACCAAATGCACTATCTACACCGATCACAAGAGTCTTCAGCAAATCTTTGAGCAAAAGGATTTGAACATCAGGTAGTGACGCTGGGTGGAATTGTTGAACGATTATGATTGTGCTATCAAAAATCACCCGGGAAAGGCAAATGTAGTCGCTGACTTGTTGAGTAGAAAGGAAACTGCTAAGCCCCAACGAGTACGAGCTTTGCAGCTTACAATTAGCACTCACTTGCCTGAACAAATCAGGGAAGCACAGACAGAAGCTTTGAAAGCAGAAACATTGCGTCTGAATCTTTACATGGAATGGACAAACAGTTTGAAGTGAAAGTGGAAGGAATTCGTTACTTCACGGACAGACTTTGGGTGCCTTTGTATGGAAACCTACGGGACTTGGTTATGTGTGATGCACATAAGTCTAAGTACTCTATACATCCTGGTTCTGACAAGATGTATCATGACCTGAAGGCGCACTATTGGTAGCCTAATATGAAGGCAGACGTAGCTACGTACGTGAGCAAGTGCCTAACCTGTTTGACGGTTAAAGTTGAATATCAAAAGCCATCTAGGTTACTACAACAACCTGAGATTCCTTTGTGGAAGTGGAAACAGATTTCTATGGACTTCATTACCAAATTACCCCGGACTTCTACTGGTTGTGACATGATATGGGTGATCGTAGATCGATTGACTAAGTCTGCTCACTTCTTGGCAATCAAGGAGATAGATAAAATGGACAAGTTAACTCGAATTTATTTGAAGGAGGTAGTTTCGAGACATGGTGTACCGATCTCAATTATTTCCGACCGTGATGCTCGTTTTACATCATATTTCTGGCAGTCGTTACAGAAATCTCTAGGTACTCGCCTGGACATGAGTACCGCTTATCATCCACAACAGATGGCAAAGCGAACGTACTATTCAGACATTGGAGGACATGTTGCGTGCTTGCGTGATTGATTTTGGGAATAACTGGGAAGTTCACCTACCATTAGTGGAATTTTCTTACAATAATAGCTATCACACCAGCATTAAGGAGGCACCATTTGAGGCATTGTATGGATGAAAGTGTAGATCACTGGTTTGCTGGGCGGAAATTGGTGATAGTCAGCTAACAGGCCCCAAGTTGGTGCACGAGACTACCGAGAAGATCGTACAGATAAGGAACCGTATAGCTGCAGCACATGACCGACAGAAGAGCCACACAGATAAGCGATGGAAACCTTTGGAGTTTCAGGTCGGCGATAAAGTTTTACTGAAAGTCTCACCGTGGAAAGGTGTGATTTGATTCGGCAAAATAGGCAAGCTTAATCCGAGATACGTTGGACCATTTGAGATTCTGGAAAGAATAGGTCCAGTGGCGTATCGATTAGACCTGCCTGACTCGTTGAGTGGAGTTCACAACGTATTTCATGTCTCTAATATAAAAAAGTATTCATCTGACGAGACGATGGTTGTACCACTAGAGGAAGTGCAAGTAGATGAACAACTACGATTCATTGAAGAACCAATTAAGGTGATGGACCGTGAAGTCAAGACCCTTAAACAAAGCAAGATACCCATAGTTAATGTTCTTGGAACTCAAGACGTGGACCGGAAATCATGTGGGAACGTGAGGATCAGATGAAGCTTAAGTATCCTCATCTGTTCGAAATGACGACGGCAGCCGGCGAAGGTAATGGCTAAATTTCGGGACAGAATTTCTTTCAACATGGGGATGATGTGACAACCCACCCGAAACTCATCCAATTTCTTTGTGCCAATGCAGTAGACCAGTGATGCAACACAACCATGTAATGCAATTTCAGGACGAAAATTCTTTCAACATGGGGATAATGTGGCATACGGTAATTTTCCGTTACCAAACTCCGTTAGTTCCGTTAGGTCTTGCATGCACGTGTCTTGAGCACACACTAGTTGTCGTTGAACGTTGGTGACCTAATAATAATTAACAATGGTTATTAGATAATAATTTAATTAATGACGTTGATTATTAATTTGTAGTTATGTGATTTGTGAATTTTAAATATTATTTGTGAGTTTTGCCTTGTAACGTGTCAACGGGTTATATTTATTTCATGTGTTTTGTAGCTAGTGGAAATTATACATGATTATTATTGTGGGCTAATAATGTTGTGTTTTGTGGTTAAAGGTTATTAAAAATATTAAAAACATTAAGTTTTTATAAAATATAATCAAGGAGGTTTATAGTGTAATTATCCTAAAACTTAAACTTAACAAAATTAAAACCCTAAATACCCACCCAAACCCCCATTGCGGCCGAGACCTCAAACACACACACAATTCGATTTTGATCAACAACAACAATCATTCATCGATTTTTATTAGTTCCAAGTGATTCTAACGTGTAGCAAGTGCCAATTATTGATTCCTACGCGATTAAAGGTTAGATTTTTATTGGGTTTTCATGGTTTTTGATGCTTGATGATTCCTAGTTCGATTTTTATAGAAGAATTCGAAATTGATGATGGTTTGTTGATAATATGTTGTTAGTTATGTTTTATGAAAGTTAATCTATGTAAATTAAGCAAGAAATCTATGGTTATGTCATCTAGTTCATATATTGCCAAAATTGAAAACTTTTCTTCATGAGAATTTGTGTTTTGAGGAATTGTTGATGTTAGATAGATGATTATAATTGCTATGAACTAGATAGGGTATGTATTGATGAATTTGGGTTGAAATTGATGAAAGGATGGATTTTGGGATGTCACTTTCCCAAAAGGGAAACTTTACTTGTGTGAAACAGGTGATTTTGTGTTCTGATCATGTTTAGGATGTTAGGAGCATACTAGAGTGATCATGGATGATGTCTAATGTGTTGGATTGTGATGATTGGGTCATATAGTTGGTTGATGACACTATGGGAACATATAGGTTTGCTTGAAAAATGTGCAAGTTTACAGGTTATGTGTCATGATGAATTGTGATTGTTGATTATTATAATGCTGATGTTTTGGTTGTATGAATTACATGTGGGATATTGATGATGGGTATCATATACGCATGCGAATCTGAGGCCCCTACTTTATAGGATTGGTAGGGTTTAGGGTGTGTAGCCGTGAGTGGCTTCACATGGCATGTTGTGAGTGACTAAACCCAATGTGTTGTAGTGGAATCTAATTGTGAACCTGTGGTGTATGATGAATTGGATTGCGTGCATTGTATGATAACCTGGGTTAGCAAGAAAAGCATGATAAGACTTAAGTATTGCAATGTGGCTTATGAGAATAACTTGGAATGTAGTCTATGATGGTATGATGATTTATGAATTGCTATACTTGATCAAACAAGAACCTAACTTGACATGTCACCAACCGGTCAAATGGGTCAACTAGGTCAAATGAGTCTTGTTTTCCCAAAACCCTGGGTCAACGTGTTTATTGAGCACTTAGGGTTGTTAAGCTTTCTATGTACACGTACTTATGTACTTGCGTGTTCTAGGTAACCTTTGAAGGGTTGTCTTTCCACTCATTGTTAGCTTTTGTTATCGTTCGTTTACGCATCAGGTGAGTTCATGCCCCACTTTTATTTACTCTCTTTTTGGGGGAGAAAGCATACTCTATTTTAAAACGCTTTACTATTATAACATGTGTTTAGTAAGACATAGTGTGATATACCATTGAAAGCCCTCACACTTTCGGATCATTAATTAAGGAATCTAGTTGGAAATCTTGGGTAGTACTACTGGGTCTGACAAACCCCACCCGTAAGACTGGAGGTCAAGCGGGTGCATTATTGTCCTAAACGACTAACAGCGTCACGACCTGGTGTGTTGTGGCGGGAGGCAAACAGACAAACATAGTCAGCTTCGATCGTGAAATCACTTTTGTTATTTACTAATGAAATTATACTAGCTATCTATTTCAATGCACTTGTTATGTTTTACTAACACAGTTGTTTATGATTGATTACAAACTCTTGAACTCACCAACTGTCATGTTGACACTTTAGTATGCTTTTCTCAGGTCAATACTAGTAGCTTGCCGTAGGCGCACGCATGAGTCATGCATTCCTTGAACAAGCATTATACTGTCTTGTCATATTAAATACTTTCACACTTTGGTTTGGGCGCGTGCTTTGCGCAGTTTCATTTGTTACTTTATGTTTGAAATTTTTACAAAATGCTTCCGGAAATGCTACGCTTCCGTGAATGTTTTAAAGTTTCAAACTTTGATTTATTTTAATTTGTTGCATATAGTGTCGTTCTGAGTAACTAATGGCTGAGATCCTGGTTTGTTCACTCGCCTCGCGGTAAAACCCCGCACGTGGATTTTGAGGGTGTGACAATGATTGCTAAAATAAATGATTCTCTGCCGGGAAAAAAATAATTCTCAAAAGGCTGATAGAAAGTGAATTGGGTGATGGAACAAATACACTATTTTGGAATGATTTATGGCTATTAGATGTGGCTCTATATGATAAATTTCCAGCCCTGTATAAACTAGAGAGAAAGAAAAGATGCCTAGTTTCATATCGTATTTCATTTATCAAGGGCTTTAGAGCATGTTGTTGAGAGTGGTTAAAAGATCCAACAAGCATGAATGAAGTCGATGAGCTTACTCTTTTATTATCTTATTTGCAACAGGTGATGGTTCGAGGTGGTGGAGACTCTTGGAAATGGATGGGTGACAGTCATGGTGTTTACTCGGTAAAATCTCTAAGGTCCCTATGTGCTAATCTAGACTCTAAACAACCAGATTTTGTTCTAAAATGGAGAAAATTGGTTTCGATTATGGTAAATATATTTGCATGGAGGGCCCAAATAGGTTGTATCCTAACAAAGGATGCGCTAATTCGAAGGTGCATCCTGGTTCGAAGGTGCATCCCGGTGGAAACAAAAATATGTCCGTTGTGTCTTCAACTAGAGGAGTCGGTGGAGCACTTATTCACCTCTTGTCAATTCACTTTATTAACATGGCAAATGTTATCGCAATGGTACAACATTCCTCCAATGATAGTATTTTCGATTGAAGACCTGTTGAAATACTACAAATTTTGCCATCTTGGTAATTCTAAAAAAATATTGTTCATGCCATCATTCGAACATCATATTGGTGTTTATGGAAAGAAATTAATGAAGCCATTTTTAACAAGAAGAAACCATCAATTAGTAGCATAATCAAGGAGATTAAGTTATGGGGGTTCCTTTGGATAAAGAATAGATCAAAGCTGGTTGATTGTAATTGGGAGGATTTGTGTAATTTTGTTGTTATTTGATTCGATGTTGTACTGGTGGTTTTGCTTCTATCGTCTTGCTAGGATGCATCTTTTGGTTTAATGAGATCTCACTGTTCAAAAAAAATGTAAATTACATAATTACATATTTATTAGATGCTTTAATGTGCGTAAATTCTTAAAAATAGGAGAAGAGGGGAAGGAACAAAAATATGAAAGATGATTAAATGATTAATTAATTGGAGAGAGAAAATTTTAAATGGATTACCATTATACCATTTTTATTTAGTTTTTAATTTTTTTAATTAAAAAATAATAAATGGTCCAGATTAGTTATTCAAGTTCTCATAAAAAATAAAGTTCTCAAAATAACCTAATACTAATATATATATATATATATATATATATAAGGTTAGGATCATTACAGAACCACTTTTTATTTTCGTAACCACAGAACCATTGATTTACACAAGTGTAAATTAAGTTTGGTGATACTTAATCTATTTTACATATGTGTATATCAGACATGAATAATAAACCATATAAAACAACTAAATATCATCAGCTTTAATTTACATTTATGTAAATCAATGATTCGTAATTTACATTTATGTAAATCAATGGTTCTTTTGGTTCTGAAAATAAAAGTGGTTTTGTATATATACGTATATATATATACGTATATACGTATATATATATATACGTATATATATACGTATATACGTATATATATACGTATACGTATATACGTATACGTATATACGTATACGTATATACGTATACGTATATACGTATACGTATATACGTGTATACGTATACGTATATACGTATATATATACGTATAGATATACACGTATATACGTATACGTATACACGTATATACGTATACGTATACACGTGTATACGTATACGTGTATATACGTATACGTATACACGTGTATACGTATACGTATACACGTATATACGTATACGTCTACACGTGTATACGTATACGTATATACGTATACGTATATATGTATACGTATACACGTGTATACGTATACGTATATATATACGTATATATATCTATATACGTATATATATACGTATATATATACGTATATATATATATATACGTATATAAATATATATATATATATACGTGTATATTCACGTGTATACACACGTGAATACACACGTGTATACACACGTGAATACACACGTGTGTGTATACACAAGTGTATACACACGTGTATACGTGTGTACACACGTGTATACGTGTGTACACACGTGTATGTATACGTGGGTACACACGTGTATGTACACATGTGTACACACGTATACACGTGTGTACACACGTGTATACACGTAATACGTGTATATACATGTGTATACACGTAATACATATATATACACGTGTATATATACTTCTATATATACGTGTGGGTACACGTGTGTGTACACGTGTGTGTACACGTGCGTATACACGTGTGCACACACGCGTATACACGTGTGTACACACGCGTATACACGTTACACGTATATATACGTATATATACACGTATATATACGTATATATAGATATATATATCTATATATATATATATATGTGTGTGTGTGTGTGTGTGTGTATGTATTGCAGGACCGGGTAAGGGTGCCTAACACAATCAGTTTCATAATTAGGAGAGACTATGAACACTTAACAGTTCAAATAGGAAACTGGGTTTGATTATAAAGATACTATGAACACAAGTAAGTAATGAGACAGAACAAGCAACAATAATACAGAAATATGGTTTTCAAGGAGTGTTGTATATTGCTCTCAAGTTCTATTACAAGTATTACAAAACATATCTAAATTACAAGAACCTGAGACTCTTTATACTACATCCTACAATCGTCAATACTTAGAAGGATAGTTGGATTTGACTAATCTAGACAACAAGATCAATCTAAAGTCAAAAGGCAGATTACCTTTTGGCTAGTGACTATGACATGTCATAGCTCACATCCTTTTCTATTACAAAAAGGTTTACAGGTACAAAAGTAGGAAGTTACAGAAAAAGACCTTAATCTACAGTTTACAAAAGCATGGACTTTTCACCAACTCATACAAGTTGGTGAATCTTTAGAGTTGCAGCGGAAAGTGTGTCAGCTTTATGTAAAGTAGATCAAAGAAAGCATGTCTTTCTCTATCTTCGAAAGAAATCAGTCTTCACAGCAAAAGTGCTTCGGAAGACTTTGTCTTTGAAGCTTTAGAAGTCTTCATCTTTGGTTTCGGAAAATTTGGACTTTGGCTTCGAAAGATTTTACACTTAGATTATTTTCTGATGTAGTGTGTAAAACTTCCGAAGCACTTCTACCTTTGTACATTCAGTGCATGCATGCAGGAAGACCTTTGGTTGTTTTGGCTTCTTTGGTTACATCAGCCTTATAATCTTCTGATATTACCTTACAAACTCCCCCTAGGCTGATGCTACCAAAACAGAGAAGTACTTCAAATGTTGATAGTCCTTATTAGGATCAAGACTAAGCCTCTCTTCATCATCTGGTCAGGATCCTTCAGACTTTCATAGTATATTCTCATGTCATAGAGATCATGTAGAGGAAGATCAAGCATGTCTTGCTAGAAGTAGACATCTTGACCTCCTTGATCTTTGATGACATACCATCTGTTCGGATTAGCAGCAAAACTCCAGGACAAGATGGGTCTTCTAATGGCAAGAGGCTCTACTTGAATAGGAGTTGGTTGAGCAGCCTTTCATGCACTTCCTCAGGATGCTCTGACTCATCCTGAGGTGCGAAGGTGGATGCCTTGGTTTTCTTCTTCATTAAAACACTTTTTCTGACCATCCTTTTCCTCCTCTTTGAAGTTTTCAACTAAGAGGACTGGTCTTCAGCACCAAATTGTTCTGTTGTGTCCCACTCAGTTGGGATCTCTTCTCTCACAGGTTCATATGGAGAGAGAGGAGAACCCTGCTGCAGATCAGAAGATGAAGTTGGCTGAGATGCAGCTCTAGGATCAGGTTGTGTTATCTTAGGGGTTTCAACCTTCAACTCAACTTTAGGTTGAGGTGGACTTGGTGGAGAATGCAAGTCTATAAGCTCTCCCCTTTTAATCTTCTGCTTGATCACTCTTATATGCTCATCTATGGTGGATAGAGAGATAGGACCAAGCCTCCTTCCGGAGAATCCGTACAGCTTCAAGAAGCTCATCATCCTTTGTCTATCTTTAGACTTTTTTTGGCTTTTGTGGATGATGGCCCTTGACCTTGCAGCTTCTTCCTTTAACTTTCTCTTAGCAGCTTTTCTTTCTTTTGTGGCTTGTTCCTCCAGCTACTTGAGATATTCAAACTCTATGTACTCAAAGGATAAGGGAAGAAGTGCAGCTGTCTGATAGAGTCCTGTGGCACTTAGGTAGTTGATCATATTCATTCTTTCAGCTTTCCTATCTACCTGAGGTTGTGCCTGTGCCACAGTCTCTGTCTCAGGACTTTCTTGAACTGGGGAGAGGACAGGAGCATGTTTGTAGAGCCTTTTCAGTCTCCTTTCTTCCTTAATCTTGTGAAGCAATGCTGCATCCTCTGCCTCCCTCCTCTCCTTTGACAGCTCAGTGTCAGCCAGCTCATTCAACTCTTCTAAAAGGAGAGATATGAGTTCGTCAACATTATAGTTCCTGGTCCCCAGGTAGTTTAGCCTAGCTGCCCTCAACTCATCATCTTAAGTATTTGGCCTGGGGGCAGCTTAGATAGCAGCTTGCATGAAGCCTGAGGACCCTCCTGAACTCTCTCCCCTTAGCCTCCTCTTCCTCTCTCTCTTATCCTCCTCTAACTCCTCGGAGGTCATTTTCCTCTTCTCTTTGTCACACACAGGCCTTGGTGACTCAGGGTGGAGAGAGCTTTGGCCTTCATTGCTTGGTTCAGCAGTCAAGCTCTAGCCTGAGAGAGGTTGTGAAGCACCATCACCAGCTGGTGCTTCACTGAGGGTACTAGGTGCAGAAGGAGATCCTATCTCAAGGTTCACAGGCTCAACCTCTGGGCCTTCAGTCAAGGTTTTCCCTTTGAAGCTAATCTCGGGGTCCACCTCTACATCCAGTTGACCAAGGATCTCACCTGCTATCCTCTGTCTATATAATCTTGATCTCATCTTGAACTCTTCTATAACCCTTTCTTGTATCCAGTCTGCTAGTCTTCCACCTTTTCTGTTTTGGCTTGGGTTGACAAGTGGAAGATCAACCAGATTTATGCACTCATAGAAACTCAGGTTTGAAATGTTGAAAGTTTCTTGTTGACCTTGAGTTCTAGAGATGATGAGAGCTCTTCTTTCTGTGTCATACCTCTATCCTATGATTGGGTTCTCAGAGTGGGGAGATGGGGTAGACATGGCTCTGGGTATACCCTCTTCAAATAGACTTTGAATGAGAGAGTCTACATCCATGTAGACTTGAGGAGGTTACTGAGTATGGACATTGCAAGAGAGGGTGGTGAATCCTTTATGTCCATACTCTTAGAGGAACTCCCAGGTTCTGTAATTGTTTAGACTTTCTCCCCCTTTTTGGTAGCATCACCTTCTTACATAAGTGAGCTGGGGGTTGAGTCTGTCACATTCATAGGTTCTTATGGACCTGGTTGAGTTCGTCTTGGTGGTCTCTCAGCTAGCTGGCCCTGGAGATCGGTGATCTCAAGTTTCTGGTCATTGACCCTCTTTTGTAAGATAGTCACCTGAGATTCCAGGTGACTAATCTTAGAGACTAAATAGGTGCAAGTTTTAGTCAGTGTGTGCAACTTTAGTTTCAGACTCCCCTCATCTTTATCAGAAGAATCACGGGGGGATGAGAGAATTGGAGCAAGATCCTCCTCCTCATCACCAGCATATTGTTCTTGGCTGCTGGATTTCCCCTGCCTTATGATAGTTTCAAGAGAAGTGTCAAAAGGCCTGGTTGCCATGGTTAAGGTCTTAAAGATGTAATCACTTGCTGAAGGGAGAGCCTCTTCCATATGGATCTCCTGAACAGGTTCAGGGAGATCCACCTCAGTGATAGGTGAATGATGTGGGATAGACCTGGGTGAGACAGGAGTACTCATCTCTCCTTGAGTAGGTGTGGAGAAGAGAGACTCATGGTACTCGCTGAATGCCATGTCTTCATCATCATAGAAGTCAAGGCTGGGAATTGGATGGTTTAGATGCAGTGGCTGGGGATGGTAACTTTCCCCGGAAGGTTGTTCACTAGAGTGTGGAGACTCTGAGTGAAGGCTTAAGGCTGTTTGGGGTGTGAGCTCATCAGGCTGAGCATGAGGAACCTTAGCACTGATCATATGAGAGATGGGAGTGGTTTGATCCTTAGAGGAAGTGGGAGCTCGAGTGTCCACTTCCTCCTGTAAGGTTGGTGATATGGGGGCCTGCACAAGCTGAATAGCATGTGCAGGGGTTCGCTTGGTTTTTCTCTGGTAGGTGATGGTTATTGCGGGTTGTATTTGTGGTTGAGAGATAGAATGTGTGGGTTTAACACTAGTTGGTGCTGCTAGGTTGCCACCTTGAGCAATGAGCTAAAACATTTTTGGGGCAAGGGCTATTTCTACCCCAGAGAAGCCAACAGTTGGCTTCCTCATTATTTTGAAGATGCAGGGCTTCGTTTGTCCCAATTTAAGAATATTACCTGTTCCCCTCAATTGTGTGCCCAGTTCACAGTTGAGAATGTGCAGGACATATCTAGGGAACATGTAATACTCTAGGGAGTCCAAGTTAGCAAGCAAATTGGTATATACAAATTGAGAATACCTTAATTTGACCCCCTGAACCATTCCATGGACTATGAAGGAGAGGTCTTCTAGAATCTGATCCCATCCTCCATGCTTGTTTGACAAGCTTTGTATGACAACATGAAGGAGGTACTTCCATTGGGATGAGACCTTCCCCTTCCTGAAGGTTTTGACTGAGAAGTCACCCTCATAGCCCATCTGCATAAAGGAGTGGTTGACTGCAGCTTTGGGGAAGGACAAGTCACCTTCTACGTCATCCAGCTGAAGATGTGTGTTTATGATAGCCGGATTGATGAAGATTTTCCTCCCCTACACTATGGCAGACAATGCCTTCTCCCCATCCATGGTGACCTTTCGCAGGTCCGCCAGAACTCCAACAGATGATCCTCATAGAGAGGAGGATCAATGGTGAGGGAGGTGAAGTAGTTGGTCAAAGAAAGGTAATGACAAACCTCTGAGAAACCTGGATCTTTCTCAGAGTCTAACAGAGCAACTTGATTATGCTGCCTATGAAGATGCATGGAAAAATCAGGTTGATTTCTGCGGTCAAGGTTGGCCATTTTAAGTAGCTTTGTGATGAAGGAAGATAAGAACGAAGGCGGTTTGTGGGTGAAATTAGGTTAAAGAACAATGTAGATGAAGAGGAGAGTGAGAAGATGGGAAACCGTTTGAGAATATATATGAAATGGATTTGAAACAAAGTTATTGCAAAAGGATAAACTTTGATATCCGGATGTCGGTCCCACCTCTGAAAAAGTGCCTAAAAAGGTAGTTATTTTGGAAGTTGAAAATCTTCCGAAGATAATTTAGCTTCGGAAGTTTTTTAAGAAAAAGCTTCCGAAGGCAATTTGGCTTCGTAAGATATTCTTAAGAGTTGTGAAAATTTGGCTTCGGAAGAAAAAATACTTAGAGAGTTTTTCTTCCGACACATATTTGATTTCGGAAGATATTAAGACTTGGGAGTTTTATTCTAAAGAGAATAAATCTTTCGAGACTTAATTGCTTTTGGAAGATATTTGTCCTTCAAATACATGCACGTACTTAGAAGCCTATTTAAGCTTCGGAAGATATTCTCAGAATTTCTTCCGAAGGTAAATTTCTTATAAGTAGTTATTTGATTTGAAAACATACATTTCTTCCGAAGTCAACTTGAAATCTTCCAAAGAAAAATATGTTTGAAAAATTTTCAAAAATCTAATGAATCATAAAAACTTTCTTCCGAAATAAACTGGGCTTATGAAGATGATAAAATAGACAACTTAGGACACACAGGTTTTAGAAATAAAGTTGGTTTAAGTTTTTTTTTAAGAAAATCTACTCAAAGTTAATCATCCCAATAGCTTATACAAGATATTTGAATCTCTGTTCATCAAAAGCTTTAGTGAACAGATCAGCATATTGTTCATTTGTGTTAACTTTGACTAGTTTGATTAATCCCTTCTCAAAATTATCTCTAATCAAATGATACCTGATGTTGATGTGTTTGGTCCTTGAGTGCTGCACAGGATTCTCTGTAATGGAGATAGCACTGTTGTTGTCTATGTGGATGGGAGTCTCTTTGAAGTTAAATCCATAGTCCAGCATCTGATTCTGAATCTAAAGCACTTGAGCATAGCAACTTGCAGCAGCAATGTATTCAGCCTCAGCAGTTGATGCAGAAACACAGGTTGTTTCTTGCATTTCCATGAGACAATCCTTCCACCAAGGAATTGACATCCCCCAGATGTAGACTTTGCAGTCATGTTGCAACCTCCATAGTCATTATCTGTATAAGCATACAGATTGAAGTCAGAACTCTTTGGATACCAAAAGCCAAGCTTGGGAGCACCTTTAAGATATCTAAGAATCCTTTTGACAGCAACCAGGTATGACATCTTGGGGTTGGCTTGATATCTTGCACAGATGTATGTGGCAAACATGATATCAGGCCTGTTGGCTATTAGATACATAAGAGACCCAATCATAGCCCTGTAAAGATGTTCACCCACACACTCCCCCTCAAGATCAGGTCCTAGGGAGTGGTTTCTAGCTACAGGTGTCTTAGCAACCTTGCATTCAGTCATGTTGAATCCTGTAAGTATGTCTTGTACATACTTTGACTGACTTATGAAGATGCCATTGTCAACTTGCTTCACTTGAATTCCCAGAAAGAAATTTAGTTCCCCCATGGCACTCATTTCAAATCTGTTCTTCATCAGCCTCTCAAAGTCTTTGCAGAGCTTTGGATTAGTTGACCTGAAGATAATGTCATCCACATATACTTGAACCAGCATTAAGTCATTCCTGTCCCTTTGATGAAGAGAGTTCCATCTATAGTACCCCTCTTGTAACCATGTTGACAGAGATACTGAGATAGTGTTTCATACCACTTCCTTGGAGCTTGGTGCAGCCCATAAAGAGCTTTATCAAGCTTGCAGACATAATCAGGATGATCTGGGTCTGCAAAGCCAGGTGGTTGTTTGACATACACCTCTTCATCAATCACCCCATACAGAAAAGCACACTTGACATCAAGTTGGTAGACCTTGAAATCCTTGGATGCAGCAAAAGCCAGAATATTCTTACAGCTTCAAGTCTTGCCACAGGAGCAAAAACATCTGTGTAATCAATTCCCTCTTCTTGTGTGTACCTTGAACAACTAGTCTTGCCTTGTTCTTGATGACAAGTCCTCTATCATCCTTCTTGTTCCTAAAAACCCACTTGGTTCCTATGACAGTCTTCCCATGAGGAAGAGGACATAGGTTCCAAACCTTTTGTCTTTTGAATTGAAGCAGCTCCTCTTGTATTGCTTCAACCCAGGTTGCTTCTTTCAAAGCCTCATCAACTATCTTTGCCTCTACATGGGACAAGAAGCAAGAATATAGACAAACATTTTTGTCATGGGTTTGTCCTCTTGTTCTCACCCCTGTATCAAATTTTCAATGATGTTTGTGGTGGGGTGTGACTTGTGGATCCTGAGTTGAGGGATCAAAGCAAGTTGATTTGACAGATCTAGATTAGAGAAATTTAGATCTGGCAATGGAGTATCACCCATCACATCAGCACACTTATCAAGTGAGACTTGATCCAATGAGTGTGTGACATCATTTATGTTGTCTTCTATGGAGTGGTTATCAGCATCAAGAAATTCTTGATCACTATCACCACCTCCATTTCCTCCTACATTTAAAGCTCCTTCTTCTGAGTTTTGAGCCTTTGAGATGGAATTTGAAGGCATCTCAGATGTATCAGTTGAATTTGTCATGTTTGTGCTGATAGGGTCTTCATTTGCAGGGTTAGTCACCAAAGGAGCTGAAGTAGTAATCTTGCTTGGTCTTCTCAGCTCAAATCTTGGGTCAGGATCTCCTGTTGATATGTTATCTGTAGATCCTGAAACATTCTCATAAGACTTGTTAAAACACTTGGTAACTAAGTCAAGATCAAATAGCCAATCTGGACCAGAACCTTTCACATTAGGGGTGTTCTCATTGAAGGTCACATTGGCTGACTCCTCAACTACTCTAGTTCTGAGATTGTATACTCTATAAGCCTTAGCTTGGGAAGAGTATCAAGTGTCCATCATCTGACTTCTCATCAAATTTGGCTACTTGATCTTTGGTATTCAAGATGGTGCAAGGACATCCAAATGACCTGAGGAAACCAATAAAAGGTCTCCATTTGTGCCACAGCTCATAAGGATCTTATTGAGCCTTAACCACTAAAACTCTGTTCTGTACATAGCAGGCTGTGTTAACTGCCTCTACCCAGAAAGTGATGGGCAGTTTAGAGTCAGACAACATGGTTCTTGCAGCTTCAATAAGTGTCATGTTTCTCCTCTCAACAACACCATTTTGCTGAGGAGTCATGGGAACACTATATTGTCTTGTAATACCCTTTTCATCACAAAATGTATCAAGGATTTGGTTCTTAAATTCTATTCCTTGATCACATCTTATGGTCTTGACCTTGTGATCAGATTGGTTCTCAATTTTAGAATGAAGTTCTTCAAGATCTTAGGAGTCTCATCCTTAGTTCTAAGGAAAAAGACCCAAGTGAATCTTGTGAAGTCATCTGTGATCACTAAACAATATGAGGTCCTTCCTAAACTCATTACACTGGTGGGGCCAAAGAGATCCATGTGTAATAAGTGTAGGGGAGTAGTGATAGAGTTCATTTCCTTTGGCTTGTGAGAAACTTTGTGTTGCTTCCCTTTCAGGCATGCAACACAATGATCATCACTTGTAAACTCTTTCTTTGGTATTCCAGTTACCAAATCATTCTTAATTAATTTATTCATGTTTTTAAAGTTTACATGGCATATTCTTTTATGCCATAGGAAAGACTCATCACTCATGCTTTAGATAGAAAGCAAGAAACCTCTCCGAGGGAGATGTTTTCTGCAAGTCCATCTTGTACATGTTCCCTTTCCTAGGGGCTCTTAGCAGGATATGCTGTTGAGGAATGACCACCCCGGACTTGAGAACAATGCACTCATGCTCAGTAAAGAGCATGTTGTGTCACTAATCACAAAATTAGGATACACTCAGTAGATTGTATCCAAGCTCCTTAACAAAATTTACCTTCTCAATAATGAGCTTACCATTTGTGACCATACCCCTTCCAGTGATGTAACCACCCGCATCTCCTCCAAAGGAAACTAGTCCTCCATCAATTTTCTCAAAATTTTAAAGCAAAGAACCATTTCCAGTCATGTGCCTAGAACAGCTACTATCAATGATCCACACATTTTCCTTGGTCCTTAGTTGTTCCTGCACAAAAAGAAGTGGTTAGTTACACTTGGAAACCCAAGCCTCATTGGTCTTGGGATTTTCAAAGTGATCTGAAGACAATGTAACAGTAATAGATCCTATATTCAAGCTTTGAGGATCATTAGTTATTGTTAATGAAGAACTCTCAATCTCTAGGTCTTTCTTCATCTTCCACACCATCTTTGGAAGATTGGACTTGACCTTCAACACTTCGAAAGTTTCAATAATTTCTGAGGTTTTGGATACTAGACCTTTGGAAGATCTTGCTTTCACTGCAACATGCTTTAGTACTTCGGAAGCATTCCTTTCTTTCGAGACCAAAATTTCTTCCGAAGGCAAGTTCTCACTTGTCTTCTTCTTCACTTTGGAGCTTCCGAAGGAAACAGATTTTCCTTTTGAAGCTTTCTTTTCCTTCTTCTTCCCAGAAGCGTTTTCGTTGACCATGTGGATAGTGCTTTTGGGATTGTAGATGCAATCCTTAGCCAGATGAGAAGTACTACCACATATGATGCAGTCTATTTGCTTCCTTTTGGGAGTCTTCTTTTGAGAGCAAGACTGAGTTTGATCACTTTCCTTCTCCATCTTCATCTTTACAGATGATGCAACAAGCTTCTTAGGGAGAGGCTTGCTCATGGAGTTGGATGGTTCAGGCTGTGTAGCAGTGGTACACAGCTGGTCAGTCTTCTTCTTCTTGCTGGAATGGTTTGGAACAAAACTAGAACTTCTGGTACTAGAGTTCATAGTAGAGTCTTCAGCCTTTACCACTTCAAACCCTGCAAAAAAGAACACTTGTTTCTGCATGGAGTCAAAAGTGGCCTTGATCTCTTGAGCCTTCTTTGATCTTCTCTTAGCTCTTCTAATAAAGTTCTTCTTCTTTTACTTGGTCATTCCAGACTCTTTACTCTCCTCGGGAGAATAGTGACCCTTCTTAGGATGATCTTCTTCACTCTTCTCAGAGTCATCCTTCACTATGTCCTCTTCATCCTCTTTAATAATGGGGTCTATAAGGGGAAGCTCATCTTCACAAGTTCCACACGTTGGAGATCTTACAGATAATAGAGTGTGTAGAGGAGCTATCTCAGTAGATCCCAGTCCCTGCTTATTCTGATAACAAACTTTTGCATGTAGGGATGAGGATATTATGTTCTTGAAGGTCTCTTCTTCAAGAACACATTTTTCTGCCCTGGCTTTGCTGATCACAAGCTCAGCCTAGCATTCAGTTAACTTTGAGATGAGATCTTTTATTTGAGTCCTATAGTTAGTGTGCTCATGCTTAAGAGTTGAATTGGTTTTCTCTAGATTTTCTATCTTAAGTTTATAATCATTTTCAGTTCCTTTAAAATCAGCTTTTAAGATATTTAAGGACTCAAGATCAGATCTCATCTCTAAGTTATAGGACCTGTATCTATTAACTTTAGCAATACATTCAGGTATACAGAGATGTTCCAATACCTTGCCTTCATCATGATCTGCCATCAATGCTTGGTTTGGAGATGCATCTTCCACCTAAAAGCTCCGATCAAACCCTCCTTCTTCAACAGCAATTGCGGCTTGCTGTCTTGGCTTCTCATTCTGGTGAGCTCCTTCAGTGTAGTTTGGCCTTGTTTGTGCTTGCCCACCATTTGACCTTGGTGCCTTTCACTCTCTGGCAAAGTTCCTATTTGGTTACAGTTGTAACACTTTACTTTGCTTTTATCAAGCCCAAACTTTTCACTGGCTGAATTGCTAGGAAACTTCCTTCCAGACCTCTTGTAGAATTTGTTGGCCCTGTGAGTGAGAAGAGCCATCTGCTGGACTATTTCCATATACTCCAGATCATCTGGATGGATACATGTAAGATCATCTGAAGATTATGAGGCTGATGCAACCAACAAGCCAGAACAACCAAGTCTTCCATGCATGCACTAAGGAACAAAGATGAACTAGCTTTGGAAGTCTTACACTCTCAAATGTGTCTAAGTGTAAGATCTTCTGAAGCTAATAGTTCAGAAGGAGTTACTTCGGAAGTTTCACACTCAAACTTCCGAAGCAAAGACCAGCATCTTCCGAAGCCAAAGATGAAATCTTCCGAAGCTTCAGATACAAAGTCTTCCGAAGCTGTGAAGATTGATTTCTTCAAAGGACAGAGAAAATATGCTTTCTCTGAATCAACTTTTGATAAAGCTGACACACTTTTCACTGCCTGCTCTGGTGGTTCACCTACTTTACACAAGTTGGTGAAACTCCCATGCTTTATCAAAAAGTAGGAATGGTCTTTGTCTGTAACTTACCTTACTTGTTCTTGTAGACTTTTTGCATTAGGAAAAGTCAGTGAACTATGGCATGTCATAGTCACTAGTCAAAAGGCAATCTGCCTTTTGACTTTAGATTGATCTTGTTGTCTAGATTAGTCAAATCCCAACTGTCTTTACATGTAAGTGACGGTTGTAGGTTGTAGAATAAAAGTGTCTCGGGTTCTTGTAATTTCTTTATGCTTTGTAACACTTGTAAAAGAACTTGAGATCAATATACAACATCCTTGAAAACCAATCTTGTGCTCTTGTGTTGTTCTTAGTTCTGTCTCTTTAATTTACTTGTGTTCTTAGTATCATCTATTTAAGTTATCAGTTCCCTATATGAATTGTTAAGTGATCTAAGATCTCTCCTCAGTATGAAACTAAGTGTTAAGTACCCTTACCCAGTCCTGCATTTGGTATTAGAGCTTTCCAGGCTCTTGATTGTAAGATCTCACCATCTTTAATCCTCTTAGCTTCACACATCACTTAACTCTTCAAATGGTAGCTATCTCTAAGGCTGATATGGAAACTGGAACTATGACAAAGTCACCACTGATCACTCCTGAGGATTTTGACACTTGGTGCCAAAGAATGGAAGGCTTCATCAAGTCTCAAGATTCCAGGATGTGGGATTCTGTTGTCAATGGACCTCATGTACCATGTACTTCTTCAGCTGCTGCTGGTGGTGGCACGATACCAAAAAAGAAGGCTGACTTTTTTGATGAAGACTGGAAAAGGATGATATTGATCAGAAAGCCATGACAGCCCTCTAAACTGCTCTTCCAAACTCCATCTATAGAGGTTTCAAGAAGTGCAAGACCGCTAAACAGCTATGGGATGCATTGAAACTGATGTATGAGGGGTCCAATAAAGCCAAGGAGAACAAGAAGGACTTCCTAAAGCAGCAGTTTGAAAACTTCACCTTCAAGACACGTGAAACCATGACTCAACAATACTTCAGGTATGTTGAGATTATTGATACTCTGGCTGATGTTGGAGTAACTATTGAGAACAGGGATATTGTTAGGAAGTTCATGTCCACTCTTCCCAGACAATGGACACACTACTGTGTGGTCATTAAGAGGACTGAAAACCTCAAGACCCTTACTCTCACTGAGTTGTATGGGATACTCAGTGGATACCAGATGGAGATAAACATGCAAAATTCATCTGGTAACTCCAATACTCACTAGAGTTCAGCCCTTCATGTGGGTGAAAGGGATAGCAGAGAACCACAGCATCATCTTATCTGCTACCTTGAAACTTCACAAAAGGGACCTTTCATCACCTTCCCAGAGACACCCAAAGAGAGCTACATCCAAGGAAGTCCCTTCCAAGAGAAGTTCCTCTCAAGCCTTTGTCTCTACTGATGAAAGTTCAGGTAACTTTCTCTTCACTCTTGAAGACCTGGACTGTATCCATCTAGATGATCTGGAATATATGAAGATAGTCCAGCAGATGGCTCTTCTCACTCACAGAGCCCAGAAGTTTTACAAGAGGACTGGGAGAAGGTTTCCTAGCAATGCAGCCAGTGGCAAGTTTGGGCTAGACAAAAGCAAAGTAAAGTGTTACAACTGTAACCAGATGGGACACTTTTCCAGAGAATGCAAGCACCTAAGTCAAACGGTGGCCAAGCATCATCCAGGCCAAACTACACTGAAGGAGGGCACCAGAATGAGAAGCCAAGACAGCAAGCTGCAGTTGCTGTTGAAGAAGGAGGCTTTGACTGGAGCTTCCAAGCTGAAGATGCTTCTCTAAATCAAGCACTCATGGCTGACCATGATGAAGCCAAGGTATTAGAACATCTTTGCTCTCCTGAATGTATTGCTAAAGTAAATAGATACAGGTCCTACAACTTAGAAATGAGATCTGATATTGAGTCTTTAAACATTTTAAAAGCTGATTTTAAGAGAGCTGAAATGATTATAAGCTTAAAATAGAAGATCTAGAGAAAACAATTTCAACTCTTAAACATGAGCAAACAAACTACAAGACTCAAATAAAAGATCTTGTTACTAAGTTGATAGAATGCCAGGCTGAGCTTGTGATCAGCAAAGCCCAGAAAAATGTGTTCTTGAAGAAGAGACCTTCAAGAACATAATATCCTCATCTCTGCATGCAAAAGTTTGTTATCAGAATAAGCAGGGACTGGGATCTTGTGAGATAGCTCCTCCACACACCTTACTATCAGTAAGATCTCCAAGTAGTGGAACTGGTGATGAAGAGGATGAAGAAGAGATGGTGAGGAATGACTTTGAAATGAGTGAAGAGAGTCAATCCAAAAAGGGTCACCATGCTCCTGAGGAGAGTAAGAAGGCTAATATGACAAAGACAAAGAGGAAGAACTTGATCAGAAGAGCAAAGAGAATATCAAAGAAGGCTCAAGAGATCAAGGCCACTTTTGACTCCAAGCAAAAACAAGTGTTCATCTCTGCAAGGTTTGAAGTGGTAAAGGCTGAGGAATCAACTACAAACTCTAGTACGAGGAGTTTTAGTACAGTTCCAACTCATTCCAGCAAAGAGAAGGCTGAATTGCTATGTACCACTGCTACACAGTCTGAACCATCCTCCTCCAAGAGTAATTCTCTCCCTAAGAAAATTATTGCATCATCTGTGAAGAAGAAGCTGGAGAAAGAAAGTGTTCAAGTTCAGTCTTGCTCTCAGAAGAAGACTCCTAGAAGGAAGCAAATGGACTGCATCATGTATGGTAGTACTTCTTATCTGGCTAAGGATTGCATCTACAATCCTAAAAGTACTATTCATATGGTCAAAGAAAAGGCTTTGGGAAGAAGAAGAAAAGAAAGCTTCGAAAGGAAAATCTATTTCCTTCGGAAGCTCCAAAATGAATAAGAAGGCAAGTGAAAAATTGCCTTAGGAAGAAAATTTGGTCTCAAAAGAAAGGAATGCATCCGAAGTACTGAAGCTTGCTGCAGTGAAAGCAAGATCTTCCGAAGGTCCAGTCTCCAAATCTTCCGAAGCTGCAAAAGCTTCTGAAGCTTTGAAGGTCAAGCCAAATTTTCCAAAGGTGGTGTGGAAGATGAAGGAAGACCGTGTGTCTGAAGATTCTTCATCAGCAACAGCAAATGATCCTCAGAGAATGAACATAGGATCACTTAATGTTTCATTACCTTCAACTCATTTAACAAGCCCAAAACCAATGAGGCTTGGGTTTCCAAATGTAACTAAATCATCTCTTTTTATGCAGGGACAGCCAAAGGCAAACAAAAATGTGTGGATCATTGATAGTGGCTGCTCCAGGCACATGACAGGCAATGAGCCCTTACTTCAAAACTTTGAAAGATTTGATGGAGGACCAATTACTTTTGGAGGAGATGCAAGAGGTTACATTACTGGTAGGGGAAAGGTTACAAATGGTAAGCTCAGTATTAAGAAGGTAAACTTTGTCTAGGAGCTTGGATACAATCTTCTGAGTGTGTCCCAATTTTGTGACCAAAAATATTACATGCTCTTTACTGAGCATGAGTGCATTGTTCTCAAGCCTGGGGTTGACATTCCTCAAGAGCATATTCTGCTCAGAGCCCTCAGAAGAGGGAACATGTACAAGATGGATCTGCAGGAAACATCTCCCTCTGGAGAAGTTTCTTGCTTTCTGTCTAAAGCAAATAGTGATGAATCTTTCCTTTGGCATAAAAGAATGTGCCATGTAAACTTTAAGAATATGAATAAATGATTAAGAATGATTTGGTAACTGGAATGCCAAAGAAAGAGTTTACAAGTGATGACCACTGTGTTGCATGCCTGAAAGGGAAGCAACACAAAGTGTCTCACAAGCCAAAGAAAATGAACTCTATCACTACTCCCCTACACTTGTTAATATGGATCTGTTTGGCCCCACCAGTGTAATGAGTCTAGGAAGGACCTCTTACTGTTTAGTGATCACAGATGATTTACAAGATTCACTTGGGTGTTTTTCCTTAGAACTAAGGATGAAACCCCTGAAATCTTAAAGAACTTCATTCTAAAAATTAAGAATCAATCTGATCACAAGGTCAAGACCATAAGATGTGATCAAGGAACTGAATTTAAAAACCAAATCCTTGATACATTTTGTGATGAAAAAGGTATTTCAAGACAATATAGTGCTCCCAGGACTCCTTAGCAAAATGGTGTTGCTGAGAGGGGAAACAGGACACTTATTGAAGCTGCTAGAACCATGTTGTCTGACTCTAAACTTCCTATCACCTTCTGGGCAGAGGCTGTCAACACAGCCTGCTATGTGCAGAACTGAGTTTTAGTGGTTAAGACACATGGTAAGACTCCTTATGAACTGTGGCACAAAAGGAGACCATTCATTGATTTTCTCAGAACATTTGGATGTCCTTGCACCATCTTGAATACCAAAGATCAAATAGCCAAGTTTGCTGAGAAATCAGATGATGGACACTTTGTTGGATACTCTTCTCAAGCTAAGGCTTATAGAGTATACAATCTCAAAACTAGAATCCTTGAGGAGTCAGCCAATGTGACTTTCAATGAACACACACCCTGTGTGAAAGGTTCTGGTCCAGATTGGCTGTTTGATCTTGATTTAGTTACCAACTGTTTTAACAAGTCTTGTGAGAATGTTTCAGGATCTACAGATAACAGATCAACAGAAGATCCCAATCCAAGATTTGATATGAGAAGGCCAACCAAGAAGACTACTTCAGCTCCAGTGGTGACTAACCCTGTAATTGAGGCTCCTATCAGCACAAGTATGACAAATACTGCTGATTCAATTGAATTGCCTTCAAATTCCATCTCTGAGGCTCAGAATTCAGGAGAAAGAACTTCTAATGCTGGAGGAACTAGAGGTGGTGACAGTGATCAAGAATTTCTTGATGCTGATAACCACTCTATTGAAGACAACATGAATGATGTCACACACTCATTGCATCAAGTTTCTCTTGATAAGTGTGCTGATGTGGTGGGAGACACCTCATTACTAGATCAGAATTTCTCTAATTTAGATCTGTCCAACCAACTTGCTGTGATCCCTCAACTTCAGATCCACAAGTCTCATCCCACCACAAACATCATTGGAAATGTTGACTCAGGGGTAAGAACAAGAGGACAAACTCATGACAGCCATGTTTGTCTACATTCTTATTTCTTATCCCAGATAGAGCTGAAGAAAGTTGATGAGACTTTGAAGGATGGAAGCTGGATTGAAGCTATGCAAGATAAGCTACTTCAAATCAGAAGACAGAAGGTGTGGAACTTATGCCCTCTTCCTCTAGGGAAGACTGTCATAGGTACCAAATGGGTATTCAGGAACAAGAAGGATGATAGAGGAATTATCATCAAGAACAAGGCTAGACTGGTTGTCCAAGGATACACTCAAGAAGAAGGGATTGATTATACTGATGTCTTTGCTCCAGTTGCAAGACTTGAAGCTGTAAGAATATTCTGGCTTATGCTGCATCAAGGATTTCAAGGTCTACCAGCTTGATGTGAAGTGCCTTTCTCTATGGGTGATTGATGAAGAAGTTTATATTAAACAACCACCTGGCTTTGCAACCCAGATCATCCTGATTATGTCTGCAAGCTTGATAAAGCTCTTTATGGACTGCATCAAGCTCCAAGAAAGTGGTATGAGACACTATCAACATATCTCTGTCAACATGGATACAAAAGAGGTACTATTGATGGGACTCTCTTCATCAAAGAAACAGGAAATGACACATTGCTAGTTTAATATATGTAGATGACATCATCTTGGTTCAACTAATCCAAAGCTCTGCAAGACTTTGAGATGCTGATGAAGAATAGATTTGAAATGAGTGCCATGGGGGAACTCATTTCTTTCTAGGAATTCAAGTGAAGCAGGTTGAAGATGGCATCTTCATAGTCAGTCAAAGTATGTACAGGACATACTTACAAGATTCAAGATAACTGACTGTAAGGTTGCAAAGACACCCATAGCCAAAAACCACTTCCTTAGTCCTGATCTTGAGGGGGAGTGTGTTGATGAACATCTCTACAGGGCTTTGATTGGGTCACTTATGTATCTTACTGCTAGCAGGCCTGATATCATGTTTGCCACATGCATATGTGCAAGATATCAAGCCAACCCCAAGATGTCACAACCTAACCACTGTCAAAAGGATTCTTAGATACCTGAAAGGTGCTCCAAATCTAGGCCTTTGGTATCCAAAGAATTCAGACTTTAATCTGTATGCTTATACAGATAGTGATTATGGTGGCTGCAACATGACTGTAAAGTCCACATCTGGGGGATGTCAATTCCTTGGTGAAAGGATAGTTTCTTGGCAATGCAAGAAGCAATCCTGTGTGTCTGTATCAACTGCTAAAGCTGAATACATTGTTGCTGCAAGCTGTTGTGCTCAAGTACTTTGGATTCAGAATCAGATGCTAGACTATCGGTTCAACTTCAAGGAGACTCCCATCCACATAGACAACAACAGTGCCATCTCTATTACAGAGAATCCTATACAGCACTCAAGGACCAAACACATCAACATCAGGTATCATCTGATTAGGAATAATTTTGAAAAGGGTTTGATCAAACTAATCAAAGTTAACACAAATGAACAATATGCTGATCTGTTCACAAAGGCATTTGATGAACAAAGATTTAAATATCTTGTATCAGCTATTGGGATGATTAACTTTGAAAAAATTTTCTTTAATAACTTAATCAACTTTATTTCCTAAAATTGTGTGTCCTAAGTTGTCTATTAGATCACCTCATAAGCCCAGTTCTCTTTGGAAGAAAACTAACTTTTAACTGATATTCCTTAGATTTGTGAAAATTTACCTTCGGAAGAAATTTATGTCTTTAAATCATTTAACAGCTTATCTAAGATTTACCTTCAGAAGAAATTCTTGGAGCATCTTCCGAAGCTTAAATTTGTATATAAGCACTTAAATGCATTCAAAAAACAAATATCTTCCGAAAGCAACTAAGTCTCGGAAGACTTATTCTCTTCTTTTAAAGCCAAATTTTCAAAATTCTTTGAAATATCTTCCGAAGCAAAAACTTCCTTCGGAAGCTTTGCTACAAAGCTTCCGAAGCCAAAATTGTCTTCGGAAGTTTTACAACATCCAAGAAAACTAACTTTTTGGGTGCACTTTTTTCAGAAGTAGGACCCACTTGTGGATTTCAAAGTTTATCTTTTTGTCATAACTTTGTCTCAAATCCACAACATATATCTTCCAAATGGTTCTATTTCGTCTCTCTACTCTCACTGATCCTAATTACCCCCAAATTTCATCTTCTTCCTCCTTTCTTCACTAAAAAGCTTCCTAAAATGGCCAACATTGATCGTCGTAACGTCCCTGATTTTTCCATTCACCTACACAGGCAACACAATAAGGTTGCCTGCCACACTCTGAGAAGGATCCAAGCTTCTCAGATGTGTGTAGGTACCTTTCTTCGTCTCACTACTTCACCTCCCTTACAATTGATCCTCCTCTCTATGAGGATCAGTTGCTTGAGTTCTAGAGGACCTGTCAAGAGGTCAGCATGGACAGGGAGAAGGCACTGTCTGCTACAGTGCAGGGGAGGATAGTTTTCATCACTCCGGCCATCATAAACACCCATTTACAGCTGGATGATGAAGCAGGTGAGCTGTCCTTTCCCAAATCTGCTGTCAACCACTCCTTTCAGCAGATGGGCTATGAGGTGACTTCTCAGTCAAAACCTTCAGGAAGGGGAAGGTCTCATCTCAATGGAAATACCTCCTCCATGTCGTCATTCATAGCCTTTCTAACAAGCATGGAGGATGGGATCAAGTTCCAGAAGACCTCTCCTTTATAGTCCATGGGATGGTACAAGGGGTCAAGTTTAGGTACTCTCAGTTTGTATATACTAATTTACTTGCAAACTAGGACTCCTTAAAGTATTACATGTTCCCTAGGTATGTTCAACACATTCTCAACTGTGAGTTGGGACCACAGTTGAGGGGAACAGGTAATATTCTTAAAATAGGACAAATAAGGCCCGGCATCTTCAAAATCTTGAAGAAGCCAACTGTTGGCTTCTCTGGGGTAGAAACAACCCTTGTCCTAAAAATGTTTGAGCTCATTGCTCAGGGTGAAAACCTAGCAGCACCAGCTAGTGTTGAACCAACACCCTCTACCTCTCAATCACCTCAAACACAGCCTACGATCACCATCACCTACAAAAGAAAATCCTAACAAACCTCTGCACTTGCTACTGAGCATATGCAGGCCCCCATATCAGAACCCATACAGGAGGAAGTGGAATCTCGAGCTCCCACTTCCCCTGAGGAGCAGACCACTCCCATCTTTCCATCACTCAGTGCTGAGGTTCCTCATGCTCAGCCTGATGAGCTCACAACCCCACAAACAGCCTTAAGCGATCACTCTGAGTCTCAATACTCTAGTGATCAACCTTCTGGGGAAAGCTACCATCCCCAACCTCTTGATCTAAACCACCCCATTCCCAGCCTTGACTTCTATTCTGATGAAGATTTGGGCTTCAGTGAGTACCATGAGTCTTTGCTCTCTTCCCACACTCATAGAGAGAGTACTCCTGCTTCCTCCATCTCTAGCCTACATCAGCAACCCCCTACTGAGGTGGATAGTCCTGACCTTATTCAGGAAATCCATATGGAAGAGGCTATCACTTTTGCAAGTGATAACATCACTAGGACCTCTACCATGGCAACCCAGCCTCTTGACACTTCTCTGGAAGTTGTCATTAGGTAGGGGAAATCCAGCAGCCAAGAAACCCATGCTGGTGATGAGGAAGAAGACTTAGGTCCAATTCTCTCATCCCCCAATGATTCTTCATCGATGAGGGGAGTCTGCAACAAAAGGTGCACAAATTGTCACATCTTTGCACCTATTTTGTTTCAAAGATAGCTCACCTGGAATCTCAGGTGACTATCTTACAGAAGAGGGTCAATGACCAGCAACTTGAGATCACCGATCTAAAGGGCAAGTTGGCTGAGAGACCCATGAGGACAATTCATCCAGGTCCACAAGAACCTGTGGATGTCATGGATCAATCTCCCAGCTCACCTATGCAAGAGGGTGATGCTACCAAAAAAGAGGAGAAAATTCTAACAATCATAGAACCTGGGAGTTCTTCCCAGAGTATGGACATAGAGGAATCACCATCCTCTCTTGCAGATGTTCATACTCAGCAACCTCCTCTAGATAGTGATCTATATTTACTCATTCAACAACTGTTTGAGGAGGGAATACCAAGAGCAATGTCTGCCCCTACTGAGAACCCAATCTGGGGTTGGGGGTATGACAGTAATAGGAGAGCTCTTGTGATCTCTGGAGCTCAGGATCAAATAGAAGTTCTTAACATTTCACACCTGAGTTTCTATAAGAGCATCAACTTGGTAGATCTGCCACTTGTCAACCCAAGCAATAACAGACAAGCAGCAAGATTGGCAGAAAGAATCCAAGACAGGGTGTTAGAGGAGTTTAAATTGAGATCAAAATTATATAGACAGAGGCTAGCAGGAGAGATCTTTGGTCAATTGGATGTTGAGGTAGACCCAGAGATTAGCTTAGAAGGGAAAACCTTGATTGAAGGCCCAGAGGTTGAACCTGTGAACCTTGATACATGATCTCCCTCTGCACCCATTACCCTCAGTGAAACACCAGCTGGTGATGGTGTTTCACAACCTCTCTCTGGCCAGAGCTTGACAGCTGAACCAAGCAATGAAGGCCAAAGCTCTCTCTAGTCTGAGTCACCAAAGCCTGTGGTTGACAAAGGCAAAAGGAAAATGACTCCTGAGGAGATTGAGGATGAGAGAGAGAGAGAGAGGAAGAGGTAGCTGAGGGGAGAGAGTTCAAGTGGTTCCTCAGGGTTTATAAAAGCTACAATCAGGGCTGCCCCTAGGCTAAACACTCAGGAAGATGAGTTAAGGGCAGCCAGGCTAAACTACCTGGGAACCAAAAACTATAATGTTGATGAACTCATCTCTCTCCCCTTAGATGAGTTGAATGAACTGGCTGACACAGAGTTGTCAAAGGAGAGGAAGGAAGCTGAGGATGCAGCATTGCTCCTCAAACACAAGGAAGAAATAAGGCTGAAAAGACTCTACAAGAACATTCCTGTCCTCTCCCCAGTTCAAGAAAGTCTTGTACCAGAGACTGTGGCCACTGAACAACCTCAGGTAGCAACTAAAGAAGAAAGACTAAAGATGATCAGCTACCTGAGTGCCACAGGTCTCTATCAGACAGATGCACTTCTTCCCTTACCATCTGAGTACATATTGTTTGAATACAATAAGCAGATGGAAGCAAAAGCTAAAAGAGAAAAACAAGCTGAAAAGAAAAGATTAAGGGAAGAAGCTGCAAAGTCAAGGGACATCATCCATAAAAGCCAAAAGAAGTCTGCTGACAAACAAAGGATGATGAGCTTCTTGAAGCTGTATAGATTCTCAGGAAGGAGGCTTGGCCCTATGTCTCTATCCATAATGGATGAGTATATCAGGGTAATCAAGCAGAAGATAACGAAGGGAGAGCTGGTGGACTTGCATTCTCCACCAAGTCCAGCTCAACCTGAAGTTGAGGTGAAGGTTGAACCCACTGAGACAATACAACATGAACCTGGAGCTGCATCTTAGCCAACTTCATCTTCTGATCCATAGCAGGGTCCTCCTCTCTCTCCTTCTGAACATATGAGAAAGGAGATCCCAACTGAGGGGGACTCAACTGAACAACCTGGTACTCAAGACCAGTCTCCTCTGTTAAAATCATCAGGAAGAAAAAAAATGATGGCCAAAAGATCAACCTCAAAGAGAAAAAGAAGAAAGGCATCCACCTCCCAACCTCAGGATGAGTCAGAGCATCCTAAGGGAGTGCATGAAGAGGTCTCTCAACAAACTCCAATCATAGTAGAGCCTCTTGCTATTGGAAGACAAATTATGTCATGGTCTTATGATGAAGATCAAGACAGATGGTATGTCATAAGAGATCAGGAAGGCATGCATGTCTATTCCTCATAAGACATGCTCAATCTTCCTCTGCATGATCTCTTTGACATGAGAGGATTCTATGTTAGTCTGAAGGATCCAGACCTAATGATGAAGAAAGGTATGCTAAGGATCCTAATATGGACTATCAAAATCTGAAGAACTTCTCTATTTTGGTAGCATTAGCATAGGGGGAGTTTGTAAGATCATCTGAAGATTAGGAGGCTGATGTAACCAACAAGCCAGAACAACCAAGTCTTCCATGCATGCACTAAGGAACAAAGATAAACTAGCTTTGGAAGTCTTACACTCTTAAATATGTCTAAGTGTAAGATCTTCCGAAGCTAACAGTTCAGAAGGAGTTATTTCGGAAGTTTCACACTCAAACAAAAAATTATTCTAAGTGTGAAGATTGATTTCTTCCGAGACAAAGTCTTCCGAAGCTGTGAAGATTGATTTCTTCAGAGGACAGAGAAAATATGCTTTCTCTGAATCAACTTTTGATAAAGCTGACACACTTTCCGCAGCCTGCTCTGGTGGTTCACCTACTTTACACAAGTTGGTGAAACTCCCATGCTTTATTAAAAAGTAGGAATGGTCTTTGTCTGTAACTTACCTTACTTGTTCCTGTAGACTTTTTGCATTAGGAAAAGTTAGTGAACTATGGCATGTCATAGTCACTAGTCAAAAGGCAATCTGCCTTTTGACTTTAGATTGATCTTGTTGTCTAGATTATTCAAATCCTAATAGTCTTTACATGTAAGTGACGGTTGTAGGTTGTAGTATAAAATTGTCTTAGGTTCTTCTAATTTCTTTATGCTTTGTAACACTTGTTGAAAACCAATCTTGTGTTCTTGTGTTGTTCTTAGTTCTGTCTCTTTAATTTACTTGTGTTCTTAGTATCATCTGTTTAAGTTATCAGTTCTCTATTTGAATTGTTAAGTGATCTAAGATCTCTCCTTAGTGTGAAACTAAGTGTTAAGTACCCTTACCCGGTCCTGCAATACAGTCCAGATCTTCAAAGGTGAAGAGAAAGTTTCCTGAACTTTCATCAGAAGACACAAAAGCTTGAGAAGAGATTGTGTCCTGGAATGGGCTTCCAGGGATGTAGCCTTCCCTTGGTGTCTCTGGAAAGGTGATGAAAGGACCTTTTTGTGATTTTTCAGGGTAGCAGATGAGATAGTGTTGTGGTTCTCTGCAATCCATTTCAACCATATGAAGGGCTGAACTCTGTTGGTAGTTGGAGTTACCAGATGGATTTTGCATGTTCATCTCCATCTGGTAGCCACTGAGGATACCATACAACTCTGTGAGAGTAAGGGTCTTGAGGTTCTCAGTCTTCTTGATGACCACACAATAGTGTGTCCATTGTCTGGGAATAGAGGACATGAACTTCCTCACAACATCCCTGTTCTCAAGAGTTACTCCAACATCTGCCAGAGTATCCACAATCTCAACATACATGAAGTATTGTTGAGTCATGGTTTCACCTGTCTTGAAGGTGAAGTTCTCAAACTACTGCTTCAAGAGGTCTTTCTTGTTTTCTTTTGCATCATCAGACCCCTCTTACATCAGCTTCAGTGCATCCCAGAGTTGCTTGGCAGTCTTACACTTCTTGAAGCCTCTATAGATAGAGTTTGGAAAAGCAGTTTAGAGGGCCGTCATGGCTTTCTGATCAATATCAATTCTCTTCTAGTCTTCATCAGAATAGTCAGCCACTTTTTTTGGTATCATACCACCAGCAGCAGCAACTGAAGAGGTGGATGGTACATGAGGTCCATCAAAAATAGACACCCATATCCTGGAGTCTTAAGACTTGATAAAGCCTTCCATTCTTTGACACCAAGTATCAAAGTCTTCAGGAGTGATCAGTGGGGACTTTGTCATTATACCGGTTTCCATATCAGCCTTTGTGATAGCTGCCATTTGAGATGTTAAGTGAACTGTGAAACTGAGAGGATTAAAGGTGGTGAGATCTTATAATCAAGAGCCTGAAATGCTCTGATACCAATTGCAGGGCCGGGTAAGGGTGCCTAACACAATCAGTTTCACAATGAGGAGAGACTTGGAACACTTAACAGTTCATATAGGGAACCAGGTTTGATTATGAGGATACTATGAACATAAGTAAGTAATGAGACAGAACAAGCAACAATAATATAGAAATATGGTTTCAATGAGTGTTGTATATTGCTCTCAAGTTCTATTATAAGTGTTACAAAGCATATCTAAATTACAAGAACCTGAGACTCTTTATACTACATCCTACAACTGTCAATACTTAGAAGGACAGTTGGATTTGACTAATCTAGACAACAAGATCAATCTAAAGTCAAAAGGCAGATTGCCTTTTGACTAGTGACTATGACATGTCATAGCTCACATTCTTTTCTATTACAAAAAAGTTTACAGGTACAAAAGTAGGAAGTTACAGACAAAAACCTTAATCTAGAGTTTATAAAAGCATGGAATTTTTACCAACTCATACAAGTTGGTGAGTCTTTAGAGTTGCAACGAAAATTGTGTCAGCTTTATGTAAAGTAGATCAGAGAAAGCATATCTTTCTCTGTCTTTTGAAGAAATCAGTCTTCACAACAAAAGTGCTTCAGAAGACTTTGTCTCTGAAGCTTCGAAAGACTTCATCTTTGGCTTCGAAAGATTTGGCCTTTGGCTTCAGAAGATTTTACACTTAGAGTATTTTTGATGTAGTGTGTAAAACTTTCGAAGCACTTCTACCTTTGTACATTCAGTGCATGCATGCAAGAAGACCTTTGGTTGTTTTAGCTTCTTTGGTTGCATCAGCCTTATAATCTTCTGATATTACCTTACATGTATATATATGTATATATATATATATATATATATATGTATATATATATATATATATATATATATATGTATATATATATATATATATATATTATATATGTGTGTGTGTGTGTGTGTATATATGTATATATATATATATATATGTATACATATATATATATGTGTATATATATATGTATGTATGTATACATATATATATGTATGTATGTATACATATATATATGTATGTATGTATGTATACATACATATATGTATGTATGTATACATATATATATGTATGTATGTATACATATAAATATGTATGTATATATACATATATATGTATATGTATATGTATACATATCTATATATACATATACATGTATATGTATATGTACATATATATGTATGTATATATACATACATATATATATGTATACATATATATACATACATATATATACATATTTATATATATATATATATATATATATATATATATATAAATATGTATATATATGTATATATATAGGGGCAAGATCATTTCAGAACTCACAAATAATTTGAGAACTACGAGTACTAATCTAGACTCTTAGATCAATATATCAATGGTTAAAAATGAAGATGGCATTATTGTAATTATATGAATTATTAATGATATTTTAATAAATAGAAAAGGGTATTTTAGGTAGATTAAAAAAATTATTCCTAATTTATCTCCTTTTATTTATGTATAGGATAGTATCTCTCGTAATACCAATAAATGTTTATTTCTCATCAATCCATGATTCAACCTCGATCCCCATTTCACTAATCTAAAGAAATCTCATGCCTCCATCTATTTTAAACGTATTTGATTGAAACAAGGATGGCTATATTGAATATAATGAGTTAGTGAATGTGTTAGGGGTTATCGAGCCCTTCAAAATCATCTCAACTATTTAGTAGATGTTTAATTTATCATATTCTTACTTAAATGTTAGTAAGGATGGTTCCCAAAAGCTTTTTCTTAATCCTATTTGTGAATCCTTGGATCGTTCAGGAATTATTAGAATTGATTTGAACAAGTATTTATTTCGGAATTATCAATACTTGGTGTTTAATCTATTAATAATAATAAAATCAATCAATCAAACAAATAAAATAAGAATAATAAAATCGAGAGAACTCAAGAATGTTGATCGTAATGCTTTCTTGTTACTATTGATAGTGCTAATCTTGAATACAATACTGATGATTCTAATGAATCTCAACTGTTGTTGTATGATTTATATTGATTACATCTGTTGATGATCTCGTATCTATTTATAGTGATTTAATGTTGTTATATTGCTAGCTATTTTGTTGCTATAATTAAGCTAATCATCATTATCCGAATCTTCACCATGTTAATCGGCTTAGGAATTCGTGATTTACAATGATTCTACTGATGATAAAATATTATTGATGTGACGTGGAATATCCGCTTGAATAAAACGTCTTCAATCGTCATTAATGTTGTTGATGTTCTGCCACGTTGACTTGTTGACTTGATGTTGACTTCCGAGTTAATTGGCCTTCCACAGGAATTTACTCTTCCGCAGGTTGTCAGTCTTCTGTAGAAACTGTTGTTCTTGTGCTTCCGTAGGAGTTCTTGTCTTCCGCAGCAATCCCTCCTTCAGTAGCTTCACTTGTTCTTTTCTTGTTCAGCTGAAGTTGTTCTTCCGCAGAAGATCTACGAATGTACACTCTTCAGTTATGTTTTCGAGAACATCTACGGAAGAACACTTTACTCATCCGCAGTTGTTCCAACACAGTCAATTTTCCAAATTGACACAGTTTAATGTTCCCTGCACATTCACACATACATTCTGAAATATATCATATCATAGATGAATATATTAAATGAAGTGAAAAATAAATTTATTTAGTTCATAAACACAATTATAATCAAATATATTTATTTTTATATCATTAAGAACAAAAATTACAATTATGATTACAAGAGTGATATAAATCATCTAAACCTATACAAGAGATCTATCCCTAACAGTACTCCCCCTTAGGTTTAGACTCTAGTAATCATTGGTTTAGCAGTCTAAGTTCATTCACTCTTGCTAAAATTCTTGATTAGCAGTCATCTTCTGATCTTCATACTAATACTTTATCTGTCTTCTGATCATCCTCTTCAGTGTTTTGTATTTCATACCCAGGACATCCTCTTCAGTGGTGAGTGTTGCAATAACACTATTATTTGACACCACCTCTAATTCATCCTGTTCTGAAATTCTTAATTCTGTTATAGGCTTTATCTCTGACCCAATTAGCTGCCCAGCTTCAAACTTCCTCCTCTTGTGCGCCTTGGCATGCAATTTGTCAATGACTTGAATAAGGTGTACATAGAAGCACAAGTCATTTTGAGCAGTTGAATCTTGCAGCCTTGGAAAGTGTTTATCATAAAGATAAGAGGTATAGCTTGGGTGCAGCAACTTCAGTTCTACAGGGTCAAAAAGTCTTATGCTTGTTGACTTCTTAGCAGGATCATTCCTTAGCAGCACCAAATCTTTATTCCTTTCAACATACCCCTAGTCAGTAATGGGGCATGTGAACTGATTGCCATCTATTGTTTTGATTGATGCAACAAATCTATCTTCAGCTCCAATCCTTTTCAAGAATTCATCATCAACCAGTTTGGACTTGGACTGAGACTTTGACTTTCTTCTAAAGTGCACAACATCATTCATCATAGCTTCCCTGATCATATTTTGCTTGAACTTGTTCTTCAGACTGTTCATAATCCCAGAGAAGTTTCTTCCTCTTGGACTTATGGGATAATTAATGATGGGAAGGCGTTGTAATGTATGAAGGTCTACATCTGGCAGTGACAGTAAGCTCTCTAGTCTTTGAAAATATTGCACCATGCCAGATGCCCTCTTGATCATTGCACAATCCCAATCACCATCATACTTCCATGCAATAATCTGATTGTCTTCAGCTGATCTTGGAGTTGTCATCTAGTCAAAAAGTTGAATCAGACTTAGTTGTTCTTAGGTGATCTCCCTCACAGCTGTTCCAAGAGGCCATATCTTGTTGGGAATTATATCTCTTGGCTCTCTAATCAATCATTCTTTTCCTTTATGCATGTCTTTTACTTGAACCACAGTAGGCTCAGCTGGGGTTTGTGATGATTGTTGTTGATAAGCGGGATTAGGGGCTCCGGATCTGAACTTTACTCCTGTATCCAGCTCTACCTTCATAACATATTCCATCATCGCCCTTAATTCACCAATGGTTCTTCCTTTGAGTTCATGTTGGTCATGGTTGTGACTTTGCAACCAGTAAACCACGTTGTACTTTGTAAGCCCGGAGGTGTCACAATGACCTAACTCCTTCCTTATTCTCTCCATTGACTTGAACTTTGAGAAGGTGTCAAAGTTACACACAGGAATCATCATACTCACAGCTTCAAATTCTTTTAGAGTTTGAATCATCTCCTCCATGTTCATCTTTTCCACCAAGTCAAATGGAAATCCATGATTGATTAATTGCATGAACATGGATGACTGTGGTCTTTCATCAAGGATGTCTGCAGTAGTCAGACGTACTTCTGTTTCTTCTTTCTCAGTTTTGGGAGACTCTTCCTCCCCTTCATCATTACTATCTTTCTTTACTTCTTCCTTAGGGGCTGACAGCTCTGGTGAATCTGATTTTGCTCTTTTTGACGATTCACCAGCAACACCAGTTGCTTTTCCAAGATACTTTCTCTTTCTGGTGTAAGTGATCATCTTTGAATCACTTTTGTTCTTTACAGCTTCACTCAATTTCCTCTTTAACTTCTCAATCTCATGATCTTTCTATTTCAGAAGTTCTACTTGTTCAGCCACAAGCTCATGAAGAGCATCAATTACTTCATTGTCCATCTGCTTCTCCTCTCTCAGTCTCTTGATTATTACATCTTTTGCGCTCACATACCTCTCCTTTTCCATTAGATCCTTCTTCATTTTTCTCATTTTCTCTAATCTCTTGTTTCCCTTCAGCACAAGTTTGTTATATTCAGCTACTAGGTAGCTCTTACTCATATTAATCTCCTCCTCCCTCAGATCATTCTCATGATATGCTTCAATCTCAACCACCACTCCTTGTTGTTCTACTTCTTGACTCCCAGTCTTATCCTCTATACAGATCTACTCAGTATTCTCATCATTAACAGCCTCTTCACCATCTTCCTCTAGATGCAGTTCTTCAGTTTGTGTTGGGCTGTTAATGGGTTCAGTAGGAGTAGGAGAGGTGATTGGTTCAGTAGGTAGTAGGGGTGATATGGGCTTTGTGGCACCAGTATCAACAGAAGTTATGGAGATTGGTGAGTGTAGGAGTAAAGGTTGAGTTCTATCCTGACCAACTACTTTAGTAGAAGCAGTGTTGATTGATCTTGATGATTGGTCAAGACAGATGGGTTATTCTCACTTGAAGATGTCAAGTGCATGGGTGAAGGTGGTACTTGTTAGGTTGATTTGGGTGAAGTGTGTTGTGGTGTTTGATGTTGGGAGTGTGTGGTAGATAGGGCTGATGAGCTTTTAGTTTGTGGTTCCTCAACCCACAGCAGTTCTTGAGGAATCTCCTCACCCTCATCCATTACATGAGCAAACAGTTGTACCTCCCCTCCTTGGTACGTCCCAGATAGTTTGTTCAGAAGTGATCTGCTCAGATGGTTCGACACACACGAATCTCCTACTCTCTCGACCTCCGGAAGGTGTTCATTTATGATCAGTTCTAGGAATCGAGACAACATGAACATCTTTCCTTCCTTCTACACTCGCACATGGTCGCAGAGGTAGTTCATTATATATCTTGCGTAGTTGTATTTCCTCCCTTCGAAAATGCCGATGATTCCGGAGGAAATGTGTCACGAGAATCTGTCCAATCTGGACATTCAGTTGGAAATGCATTTCAGGTATGTGTGGCACAGGAATCGATATGGCTTACATAGCCTTCCCTTCTTGATTTCACCGTGTTGATAGTCACCATCATACCCCATCAGGTCGAATACTTTCTGGATGTATTCGTGGTCGAATACATCCGGATGACCTTGTTCTTCGTCTCCTAATTCTAGAGCCCCACGTATGATTCCTTCATTCACCCAGAGGGGTAGGTTCCCAATGGTTGCGGTTATCTTGGCCCCTTTATCTCCTTCTTCAATAGCTGCGGTATTCCAGAAATCCATCATATGCGACAGATATATGACCGGATTGGCAGTTAGTGCGAAGTGTAATCGCGATCTTCTTAAGTACTGTATGATGGGTCTACACTCATCATTGACATTCGGATCTTGATACGCACACACATTGTGTTCTTTCACAAATCGATTAGCCATGATGGCAACGTTGATTACTTGAGAGGTGTAACTATTTAAGATTAGGTTGAGATTTTGGTAAGGGTTTATGGTGTTCAGTTTGGATTGTTTGATTTGGGGGTTTTTTTGAAAGTGATAGAAAGGCCAACGGTCAAAGCCCCTATATATACCTTTTCAGACAGCCTGTCAATTACACTTAGCCCCTCCGAGGTTTTACCTTTTGACCTTATCCTATTTCAGTGGGACCCAGTTGCACTTAATCTCTCCTTAGTTTTACACTTTACCCCTCAAAGTATTAACTATGCCTATTAATAACTATGGACAATTAATAACTATGCACTTAATGATTAAACAATTAATAAGTCAAAGAGCAATTAATATCCAAACAATTAATAAAGCAAAGCAAAGTATGGTTATCTACGGAGATTACATCTACGGAAATTATAATGTCTTTCTTCCGCATTGCACCTGCGGAAGTTGACATTCTGTCTTCCACAGGAATTCTCCAGATAATTAAGTTCACCAAACTTTTGAAGACAAGTTATCAAGTTATCTTCCGAAAGAAAAAATGTCTTCCGAAGGAAAACTTGATGTCTTCCGAATCTTCCAAAGGAAAACTTAATGTTGTCTATGTTTTATCTTTGTATGAATTGACTCGTGGTCAATTCATTTGATGTTTTGCTATTGGATCTTATGACTTGCTTCATGTCAATTGTGTACAAGTGGCAGCTTCCTGTTGCAGATATCTTTCAGCCTGCAGCCAAGTTAGTGCTCAAGTTCCAATTTTCTTCAACTCAGTATGTTTAACATAGGTTTTAATGAACTTATTACTCCCCCTAAATTTGTGATGAATCAAAAACTTAAGAATTTATCAAAAATTTAATAAGAGAAGTTCATGTGAACTGTTACATTGACTAACAGAATAAACACATAAAAGAGAGAAGCATATGCACAGGCACTTATTTGATAAACTGAAGGATCATACTATGACACTAACACACACCTGCAGATTATTGTTAGGTTTGTTAACTACTTGATCTAGTGTAGATTGCAAATATTTGTGATCCGCAGAAGTTCAAACAAGAGTGTATGTCGAGTATGTCATGCTTATTATCATGTTGTGGTTAGTTTAGTGATGAACAGAGATGAGTGCATCATGCAAGATGTTGTGAAAGTGTGTCCGTTCCAGAAACTGCCCAATCCATCTTGTTATCACACTTGACCCATGTTTCGTAGATTATAAGCTCTATCTTAAGATTTATTTGAAATCTTATTAATGCTGAAAGTTTATTCATGCTCTTTGTATATTTTTACTGTTGATCCGTTTTGGATTCTTTTGAGAGCAGCTCCTGTTTTGAGTTTTATGATTTGCATCAGGTCACCAGGTCTTTACTCACGTAAAACAGAGGTGACCCATGACTCAGGTCTTTGCTTACGCAAAATAGAGAGTCAAGATGCGCAAAGATAGAGATTATAAGGTGTTACAACATAGTAAGTGTGCATGGCCAATGAATTTTGCACATCCGGATTAGACTTACTTAATATACACCTCATAATGACTTTATCATAAGAAGTCATCTGAAATTTAAGTTGAGCATGTCATACATGATTTTCCACTTAAGATGAACCTATTCACATATCCAAGACATCGGATCAGTAGATAGTTGTTAATTTGAAAGCAGGATATATGTCAGTTATAGCATACTATCATGTCCTTAGTATATCTGTGCCTTACATAAGTGGTCTTAATGTTCACAGTTAGTACACACCTATGTCTATTGTTGATATGATGAACTTATTCTAAGTTGATCATGCCTAATGATTTATTAAGAAGTTAAATCTGACAGAATCAAATGCCTTAGTGAATAAATCAGCAAGCTGATTTATTGTATCTACTTTGACCAACTTAATTAGACCTTTTTCTGAGCAGTCTCTTAGAAAATGATATCTAATTTCTATGTGCTTAGTTTTACTATGTTGTACCGGATTAGCAGTTATAAACATAGCAGCTGAGTTGTCAATATGTATAAGAGTTTAAAGAAAATTGTAACCGTAATCAAGTAATTGGTTTTGCAACCAAAGAACCTGAGAGCAACCAGCTGAAGCAGCTATGTACTCAGCCTCAGCTGTGGATACTGAGAAATTTGTTTGCTTTTTGCACTGCCATGACACAAGTCTTGGTCCTATAAATTGACATCCACCAGTTGTGGATTTTCTATTGTTGTTGCATCCTTCGTAGTCACTGTCTGAATAGGAGTAAAGCTTGAAGTCTCCTTCTTTGGGATACCAAGTCCAAGTGATGGTTTCCCTTTAAGGTATCTGAATATTCTCTTTACTGCATTCAAATGAGACTCTTTTGGATCTGCTTGATACCTAGCACACACACACAGTAAACATTATGTCAGGTCTACTAGCAGTTAAGTACATTAAGGATCCTATCATAGATTTATATAATCTTTGATCAATAGACTTCCCTGTTGGATCTGGTACAATTTTATCTATAGTAGATGATGGTGTTTTGCATGATGTACAGTCTGCAAGGTTATATTTCTTTAATGTTTGAAGGATATACTTTTCTTGATTGATGAAGATGCCATCTGTTTTCTGATGAACTTGTAATCCTAAGAAGAAAGTTAATTCTCCCATTGAACTCATCTGAAACTCAGATTGCATTAAGGCTTCAAACTCTTCACAAAGTCTCTTGTTTGTTGATCCAAATATGATGTCATCAACATATATTTGAACAACTAAGAGGTCTTGGTGTTCATGTTTGAGGAAGAGTGTCTGGTCAATTGTTCCTCTCTTGTATCCATGTTTTAGAAGAAACTTGGACAGTGTTTCATACCATTTTCTTGGTGCTTGATAAAGTCCATATAAAGCTTTGTCAAGCTTATATACTCTATGAGGATAGTCAGGATCCTCAAAGCCTGGTGGTTGAGATACATAGACCTCTTCATCAATCTTACCATATAAGAAGGCACACTTTACATCCATTTTATAAACTATGAACTTCTTATATGATGCATATGCCAAGAACACTCTAATTGCCGCAATTCTTACAACTGGTGCAAAGACTTCATCATAGTCTATGCCTTCCTCTTGTGTGTAGCCTTGAGCAATTAGTCTTGCTTTGTTTCTAATTATTATTCCCCTATCATCTAGCTTGTTTTTGAATAACCACCTTGTGCCAATAGGATATTGGCCTTCAGGGAGATCAACTAGGTTCCACACCTTCTGTTTCCTGAACTGCTGTAGTTCTTCTTGCATTGCTTCAATCCAGCTGTTATCTTTTAAGGCTTCTGTGATTTTGGGTGGAACTACTTGAGATAGAAAATAGGAGAATAGACAAGTGTTTGCATCTCCCCCTTGTCTTCTGGTAGTTCTGCTGTTGAGGTCACCTATCATGTTATCAATTGGGTGATACTTATGTGTTCTAACTGTTGGTACATCATTAACTTGGATGGATGAATCCAGGTTTGTGATGTTGGTTATTGGAGAGGAGGGTAGATGTGATGGGGAGTCAACAAAATAGTTCATCTCATTTTCTGGTGCAGCTGACTGAGCTTCCGCGGGAACATGTATGCTATCCGGGGTAGTGGACATGTCTTCCGTAGAAGGTACTTGATCAGCTATGGTCTCTGTCCAAGGCATATCTATGTGTGACAATGGTGTGGGATGATTTTCTGATATGGTTTGATTTTTGGGGGTCTCCATTCAACATCTGCAGTAGGGATATCTACGAAAGTAGAGGGTATTGCTGCTGATGTGCATGGAGTAAAAACATCTGAACCATCTTTGTGTTTTTATGCTGATGTACTAGGATCATTATCACTTTGGTTTTCTGGAGTAATGACTCTTGGTGGATCAGCTGTCAATGGTATACCCATATTTGGAGGAACATAGGGATAACATGTATCCGTAGCACCTGTCACATTAAGATAACCAGAGTTAAATGAGTTAGTTAATGCATCTATATCAAATAGCCAAGATGATCCTTTCACAAACTGTAGGAATAAGGATTCATCAAAGGATACATTAGGAGTTTCTTCCACTATGTTATCATGTGGAATGTAGACTCTATATGATTTAGATGTTGATGAGTAACCAACAAAGAAACCATCATAGGCTTTTTCAACAAATTTTCCTAACTGTTCTTTTGTGTTTAATACAGATACATGACACCCAAAAGCTTTAAGATATCCTATAAAAGGTTTTCTTTTAAACAGAACTTCATAGGGTGTTTTGTTATGTTCTTTGACAATCAAAGTTCTGTTTTGAACAGTGCAGGCTGTGTTCACAGCTTCTGCCCAAAATGTTATTGGCAGTTGTGAGTCAGCTAGCATTGTTCTTGTTGCTTCAATTAGAGTTCTATTTCTTCTTTCAGCAACTCCATTCTGTTGAGGAGTTCTTGGAGCACTAAATTGCCTAGCTATGCCTTTATCCCTGCAAATTGAGTCTAAGACATAATTAACAAATTCAGTTCCATTATCACTTCTCAGTATCTTGATTCTTAGATCAAGTTGATTTTCTATCTTAGTGATAAACTCCATTAGAATTTCTGGTGTTTCACTTTTATGTTTTAAGAAAAATACCCAAGTAAATCTAGTGAAATCATCAACAATCACCAAATAGTACTGTGTTTTGCCAATGCTTAACACATTGGTGGGACCAAAAAGATCCATGTGCATTAACTTTAATGGTGTTGTGTTTGTGTTAATTGTTTTTATTTTATGGGAAACTTTATGTTGTTTCCCTTTATAACATGATAAACAGTGGTTGGAACAATAAAATTCTTTCTTAGGAATACCAATGACTAGGTCATTTTTCACCAGTTTATTCATGTTTTTCATGTTGGAATGAGCTAGCCTTCTATGCCATAATTGTGACTCATCTTCTGATGATTTAGATATCAGGCAAGTCTCCTTGCTTGTTAATGATGTGTTGTTCATGTCCAACACATATGTATTACCTTTTCTTGGTGCTTTAAGAAGGATCCAGTGTTCTAGAATTTTAAAACCAGGTTTAAGGATGTAACAGTCAGAGTTATCAAAGAATGTTGTATAATTTTGATCACAAATTTGAGAAACACTTAATAAGTTAAATTGCAAATTTTCACAAAAATTGACTTTCTCAAATTTTAATACTCCATTAGTTACTATCCCTTCCCCAGTGATTTTACCTCCCTTTTTATCCCCACCAAATGCTATATATGAAGCATTTTTGTGTTTGAAGTCCTGTAGAAGGGTACAGTTTCCTGTCATGTGTCTGGAACAACCACTGTCAACATACCACTTGTTGTCAGCCCTTCTTGGATGTTCCTGCAAAACAAAATGAGATCAGTTAGACTTAGGAGCCCAAGCCTTAATGGTCTTGGGCTTGCCGTTTTATCAAAAATAGTAACTTTCTCATGTATGAGTCTTGAAGTTTCTAAGTTAGTTTTGTTGTCTGATGGTTCATTATGTTTTGTTTTGTGTTTCTTGTGGTTGGGGATGAAGTTGAGGTTGTTTCATCTTTGTTTGTGCTAACTTCATCAGTGATTTTGTTCTTTGCAGAATCCTTCTTTGATGTAGATGAAGTAGAGAATGTTTCTACATCCCTTGATTTTGACTGTGGCACATGTTTGCCTTTGTCAAAGTGATCAAAGAAGTCATCCTCTCCTTCAAGTTCCACCTTCTTGTGTGGAGTCCTTCTTTGCACTTTCTGTTTTTCTGTCCTTTTGTTTGTCTGTTCCTTTTTGTTGGAACCTTTTGTTTACTTTGTTGTTTTTGATGTTTAGCAGGACTGTTGACTTCTTCTGAAGATTGAGAATCTGAGTCAGAGGATTCAGCTTTCTTCTTTTCAGGATCTTTGTTTTATTCTTCTTGTTGAAGAAACAGTCCTGTGTAGAGTGATTATTTTTGTTGCAAATAGCACAATACTTATTGAAATAACACTCAATGGTCATATGGTTGTTCATATTGCATATTGAGCAATAGCTGCTAAAATAGCAGTCCTCTGTATTGTAGTTGTGCATATCACACCATTTACAGTACATGTCTTCAGAGTCACTCTCGGAGACAGCTTTAGCCTTAGCCTTTTTCTGCAAGTTCTCCTTTTTCTTGATGGTAGCTTTGTGTAGCTTATGTTCTTTCTCCATTTTTGCTACTGAAGAATCCTTACCTCTGCCTTTTTGATTGATCTTCATGGCTTTTGTGGATTTGACAAACCTCCTCCGTGGATGATCCATTGAAGTCACAGCCTTTTCTTCAGAGGTTCTTTTTGCTGGTTTTTCTTTTGTTTGTTTATTGGTTGTTTGTAAACCTTCACTTAATTGTTCAATTCTTTTGTGAATTCTTTTCAGTAGGTTTCTTTGTTTTGGTGGATAGGCTAGTTTAGGTTCATTTAAAGCTTTTGGAATTGTGTGTTCTTTCACATGAATTTTTCCCTTAACCACACCAGCATGGTCAGATTCACTATTATCATCTAGATCATCACAATTGTCATGATCAAATTCTGATGTGCTTTGATTTGAATGTTCTAATTCTGATGAATCAGTTTCAGTGTCATTAGTTAGATTGTCATCAGTTTTATCTTCAGACTCAGACAAGGTACTAGACACAAAATGATTTGAAAGACTGTTTGTCATAGATTCTGGTAGAGAAGTATAGTTATCATTTACTAGTGGTGGAACTGCATGAAATCCCAACCTTGTTTTATGCTTATTCTCAATCTGAGAATTTAGCAAATTTTCATACTGATGTGCTGACAGTTGGAATTTCTGCAGTTTCACCTCAGTAGATGCATGATCTGACATAGATTTTGTTAATGATGCAGTTAAATTCTCAACTTGTGCCTTTAAGTTGTAATTTTCAAAAACAAGTTTATCTAAGTCTGTTTGTAAAGAATTTATTTTGACTTGATAAAGTTTATGTTCTGTTACATATGATTCATTTAAAAGCAGTGTTTCTTTTACTTTATCTGCTAACTGTTGAGCATGTGATCTATATCTTTCTACCTCATCTATGCAAGTAGGAGAACATAACCTTTCTCTTACCTCAGTATCCATTGGAGGAACTTTGTTTTCCATGTTGGCCATTAGTGCTTGATTTTCAGCAAGAACTTCTTTCTCATAGATGCTCCAGTCACAAGTACCATCCTGCAAAATGATTAAACCAGTTTCATTAGCATTGGATTTACTTGTGTTATTGTTAGTTATTGGTGGGGATGTATTGGTTAATTGGGGTTGTGAGAAACTCCTCTGAGCAGGTTGCCTGCTATTGGTTGTTGCATTCCCTGGAGAAGTGTCCGTATAGATTGCATTTAAAGCATCTAACTTTGGACTTGTCCATACCAATCTTGGTTGATCTTCCTCCTACTGACAGCCCTTTATTTCTTTTCATATACATTTTGGCTCTGTAGGCAATCATAGCCATTTGCCATTGCAAGTCCATCTCCTCCACTTCATCAGGATGAAGTTCTTCTAAGTCTTGTTGGCAAAAGTGAGCCGGTGTCAGGGTGCTTCCTAAGTAAGCTTGAAAACTGGAACTGAAGGCTGCAAAGGCTGCCTTCTGTTCTTCAGACTCCAGAACCACAGTAATTGGTTCTGTCTGCTTGTTGTTTTTCTTGTTCTTTGATTCATCAGCCTTTGATTTGGACTTTCTGTACTGATTACCTTGGGAACTTGAGCTAGAAGACTTTGCAGCATAAAAGCTAGTCTCCTCTTCCTGATCACTTTCTTCACAGGATGAGTCTTCAGCTTCATTGGTGATAAAAGCACTTCCTGAGTTCTTTAGTTCCTTGAATTGATATGGAGCGATTGGTGCTTTCACACTCTTGTTCCTTGTCTTTTCGTCCAGCTCCAGTGCTTCTACCTTTGCCACTAAGGTGTCTAAGCCTATTGCCTTTAGATCAATAGTGTTCTTAAACATGAACATAGTTTGTGTCCAGCTCTCTGGCAATGAGTGCAGTATCTTTTTGTTGAGTTCTTCATTGCTATACTCAAGTTCTAAGATATTCATCTCAGTGACAAGCTGCATGAATCTGTGCAGTTGTTGAGGAACAGACTCACCAGGAATATGACGAAAGGTTTCATATTGAGCCCGGAGAGTGTCCTTTTTGATACTCCTAATCTCATCACTACCTTCACACAGAGTGTGGAGGATTTTCCATAATGAGTTAGCAGTCTTGTATGATTCGCACCTGATCAGCAGCTCTTCAGGCAAAGCCATAGTAAGCATACTATAGGCTTTGATGTCAATCTTGACTCTCTTGGCATCATCAGGTGATAGATTCTTTAAACTAATGGGCTGATTATTATCCTTATAATCCACTCCTAAGGCAGGTGGAATATAAGGTCCTTCGGTAATCGAAGCCCATAAGTCAGAATCTGTATAATTAACATGATTCCTGAACCGGATTTTCCAGGTTTTAAAATCAGATTTGTTTTCCAGTTTAGGAGGTAGATAAGCACCAACAACTGAGTTACTCATGATAGTTAATTTTAAAAAAAATTGTTTTAAAACAGAATTCGATTAAACTTAATCAAAGCTGATAGATCAATTGATATAAATCAATGAGCACCAAGCTCTGATACCACCTGTGAATCCTCGGATCGTTCAGGAATTATCAGAATTGATTTGAACAAGTATTGATCGCGGAATTATCAATACTTGGTGTTTAATCTATTAATAATAATAAAATCAATCAATCAAACAAATAAAATAAGAATAATCAGACCGAGAGAACTCAAGAATGTTGATCGTAATGCTTTCTTGCTGCTATTGATATTGCTGATCTTGAATAAAATACTGATGATTCTAATGAATCTCAACTGTTGTTGTATGATTTATATTGATTACATCTGTTGATGATCTCCTATCTATTTATAGAGATCTAATGTTGTTATATTGCTAGCTATTTTGTTGCTATAATTAAGCTAATCATCATTATTCGAATCTTCACCATGTTTATCGGCTTAGGAATTCGTGATTTACAATGATTCTACTTATGATAAAATTTGTTGATGTGACGTGGAATATCCGCTTGAATAAAACGTCTTCAATCGTCATTAATGTTGTTGATGTTCTGCCACGTTGACTTGTTGACTTGATGTTGACTTCCGAGTTAATTGGCCTTCCGCAGGAATTTACTCTTCCGCAGGTAGTCAGTCTTCTGTAGCAACTGTTGTTCTTGTGCTTCCGCAGGAGTTCTTGTCTTCCGCAGCAATCCCTCCTTTAGTAGCTTCACTTGTTCTTTTCTTGTTCAGCTGAAGTTGTTCTTCCGCAGAAGATCTACGGATGTGCACTCTTCAGTTATGTTTCCGAGAACATCTACGGAAGAACACTTTATTCATCCGTAGTTGTTCCAACACAGTCAATTTTCCAAATTGACACAGTTTAATGTTCCCTGCACATTCACACATACATTCTGAAATATATCATATCATAGATGAATATATTAAATGAAGTGCAAAATAAATTTATTTAGTTTATAAACACAATTATAATCAAGTATATTCATTTTTATATCATTAAGAACAATAATTACAATTATAATTACAAGAATGATATATATCATCTAAACCTATACAATACAAGAGATCTATCTCTAACACTATTGAAATCACCTAGGCATCTAATTTTTTTGCATCTATTCTGATTTATAACAATTATTTTAGTTGATTTAGATTTTCAAACATGAATATAAATGTGCACTTTCACAATTCTGTTTTTAGGTTTTGATTGAATGATGATTTTGGTTTTTAAGAGTTTTATGAATAATGATTATTGCATGTTTTTTCATCTTTGAAACTAATTTTTTTAATTTATCGATGCATCATATAATTTGTTTGATACTACATCTAATAGATCCTGTTCTCTAACTATAAGGACAAGATTTATTTTTTAATTAATTGTTTTGAAATTGATACCATAAATTTAGCAACTTTAAATTGTTAAATAAAATGGTATGACTTTCTGTTACATTCAAACTATTTTACTACATAAAAATATTTTTTACAACATTA